>PVIA01005075.1:0-123218 GCA_004024845.1 Tonatia bakeri
GATCCGGGCTTTCTTCTCCCGCTGAATGTCTGACCCTTGGGTACGCCTTCCTTCTGTTCCTGTTTGGTAGGCTCCGGCTTGGATTTGTAGCCCTGCCCAGTCAATAAAGTGTTTGGCATAGAAAAAAAGTAATTATTTCTGATGGCATCCCTTGCCTCAGAAGTTAGAATACCCCTTTTATACTATATTTATTTGTACTTCACAGAAAGAATTAAGTGAGTTAAGGGAGAGTATCTTGAAATACATATATTTTATAGTTCACGGTGACTTTGGCATGTCTGTCCGATTTGGACAGCTTTGCCCATTTTCCACATGAGAAAACTAAATTTTAGTAAAGTGGAGTGGAGCTGGGCATCACTAGCTCCAGTCTCTTCATGTTCAGCGTATGCCTGCTCGACCAGACCGGTCTTTGAGTGACACTAGTGTATGAATTAGTTGTGGTAAAATTCATTCTGAGAATATTGTTGATACTTCGATCGTATCTCGTTTGAAATTACTCTTTCATTTTTATTCATATTTGTGTGTGTGTGTGTGTGTGTGTGCGCACGCACGCCACACACTTTCTCTGTAGAAATTCCAAGGGAAAAACCAGGGTCTCTTTAACACTTCTAACCCCCATTGCTTGTAAGATGAAGTACAAACTCTTTCAGTAGTTTGGCCCCTCGCTACTGAAGCATACTCACCTATTGTCACTCACCACTGTGAACACTGTACTCCTGCTGTATGGGATTGTCATTTGTTGTCTGAACATGTTTGTTGCCTGATATGCTGTCCTACTCCATTCTCGTTTACTTGGTGAACTTCTACTTGAGCAGAGTTTTGTTAAAACATAGATGGTAGTACCCCACCTCCAAGGTTTCTGATTCAGTAGGTCTGGGGCCCCCAAAGTTGCGTCCCTAACCAATGGGCCAGGTTGCTGGTCTGGCACTCCACGTTCAAAAGCATTGTCCCTGGTTGCTCTTGAAGACCTAATTAGATCTGCGAGTTCTGTTCTGACTACGGACGTACTTAATGGCTCCTCCTCTACGCTGTCATGCTTTGATTGGTTATATTACATTTTTGGTAACTATTTGTGAGTGTCTTCCTTAATTAACTGTCTTCCTTTCTTAAAAAGGCACAAGATTTTTTTCTACTCGTGTCTATTCTCCTGATCTAATGTGATGTTTGGCACCCGTGGGAACTTACTAAGGATTTGAATGAATATATAATGTGCTGGGAAGTACTTGTTCATTAAAGTCAGTTGTACAGGATGAATATTTTGCTTTACTGGTTTTCTTTTTCATTGTATCCTCGTTCCTGAATCAAAATTTTCTGGTCTTAGGACAACTGGAAGGGGAAAAGTATTGTTTGTTAGGTAACTACTATGTACTTAGGTACTGTGCTTTCTATACATGTCATTCTTTGAGTGACTCCCATGGCATAGCTATATATTATTTGCATTTTAAAGATAAAAACTGAAGCTCAAAAGGTTTAAGTAATTTTATAAATATCGTACAACTTGAAAGTGGTGCAAAATAAGATTTGAATTCAGCATTTTCTTACTCCAAAACCTATTCCACTCTGCTGCCTCCCCAAATAATTCTTGTTTTTCTCATGGCGTGTTGAGGTGATTATGATGGTAGTATATCTCCAGATGAAATAAAAGATGACCTCCACATCAGCATTATTAGTGATGGTTCCTGCTTTCCTCTTTGCCTTTGTTCTTTGCATCCAGGTTCAATTCCTAAATTACTTTCAGTGTCACAGTAATTCTAACAGGGGTGTCCAACCTGTGGTGTATGGGCCGCATGTGGCCCAGGATGGTTGTGTATGTGGCCCAACACAAAATTGTAAAGTTACTTAAAACATGAAGAGATTTTTTTCATTAGTGTTTACGTTTTTAATGTTTGGCCCAAGACAGCTTTTCTTCTTCCAGTGTGGCCCAGATATGCCAAAAAGTTGGACACCCCTGCCAGGAGATCACTGAAGAGGTAGCTCCAATGCCTTCACTTCCATGGCGTTACCAAAACTTGATTTGATTGACTGCTTAGTAAATCAAATGCAGGTTATTTTCTCCTTTAATCAAAAAGAAGAATTAAGGAAAGAGACATTTAAAAGATATTAGAACCAAACATTCGCTTGTAATTTCTAGTGATTTTTATTTTGTGCAGCTGAGGAAAAAAATGAAATTCATTTTCACAAGTAATCAAGATTACAGTTAATTTTTTGAAACATTTGGTCTATGTACACACTTTATACATCATAATATCATTTTAATTCTTTTGCAAACATTTATTTTCTTCTCTCCCAAGAAAAGTGAATTCTCTTGGGAAAATTTGGAATTATACTTACTATAAGTTATAAACATAGGTATATTTTGGCCAAGTATCTATTCTTTTTTCCACTTATTATTAATATCATCGTCTCCTTAGGAGAGACAATAGATGATCACTTTTAAGTGTGAAACAAATGTGAACTTGTAATAACTAATTCATCTTGTTACTCATTCACCAAATATAAATTTCATATTTTACATCAGTGATGTGAAGCTGAAAACTATGATCTTATATTACAGGGTTAGCACAAAATTTTAGTTTACTATCCTGTATATATCCATTTGTTTAAACTGTTTGATGAAGAAAATATAATTTGTCACTTAAAAGGCAAAAGATATGCTTTGTTCTCTTTTATATTGTATTGTTGGGTATTTTTCTAGGGTACTAAAGAATGCACTTGAATTAAGGGAGGATGGTGGATATGAGACCTTTTTCATCTGTGTTGATGTGATTTCTTTTTCTGATTGGGCAAGCTTGGTGTTTTGCATGTGTGAATTCTGTTAGGCTGTTGGACATTTATGACTGCAATTTGGGAGAAAATAAGAGTGGCACTCTGGGACTCTTTTTCACATTGTTTATTAGTCCACTGGCTTAACTGGAATGCCAGAGATTGGTTTATTTATCAGATTTCCTTAACATTTTCTTTGTAGAAACCTCTGGGTACACTTAGCTGTACTCATTTGTAAAATTTTCCAAGATTAAATTTGAGTTGCATTAGAAAATTATAAATGAAATCCGTCATAATGAGCCCATTTTTATTTAAGTACTCCACAAAGCTTCTGCTTCCTACTCTGAAAACAAACACAGTTATTATAAAATTATTACCCAAGAGCCAGTGGTGAATTGATCCACCAAGAATTTTTTAAAAGAGCATTAAAAGGGTAATGAGGTACATTGGAGATGACATTCTGTTTTGCTGACTGATCTTGTTTATTTTTTTCAAATCTTGGTCATATATGTCCACTGGAATTTTGAGGTCAAGCATATGTTACATACTTCATAAATATGTATGGTTTATACACATTCTGTGTATCTTTGTTTTACTTTGTTTCAGATGCATGAAATACAATAGACACAACAAGAGGGCAATTAAGAATTGCCAGAGTGGGTGAGGCCAGGTAGAAGTGGATAGAGGGGGGATAAATGGTGATAGAAGGAGACTTGCCTTGGGGGGTGAACACACAATACGGTATACAGATAATGTATTGTGGAATTGTATACTCGTAACCAATATAATTTCATTAATCAACATCACCTCAATAAATGTAATAAAAAATAAATTAAAAAATAAGAATGCAAGAAAAAAAGAATGCTACCTGATGAAAAAGGAGAATAAAAATGGAGAATAAAAAGGAGAATAGAAAGGACACATTAGTTTACTAGTACTGGTTTTACATACAGTCCCTTATGTGAGAGTGAGTCGATTAACACTAACACCGATACTCTCATTTGTGGGTAAGGATAGAGTACTGGCTACCCTAAATAGCAATGAGATCAATATCTATGTCTATAGAACTTGAAAACAATCCAAAGTAGGATCACAAAACAAACAAGCAAACAAAAACAAAACCATGAAATACAGTGGAATTAACCTCATAAGGTCACTCATGAGAGCCCAAGAATTAAAATCACTTTATGATCAGCTAAGGGTTTACTGTACATTTTCACTACAATCCCCTCATAGAGACTTCAAGTCCAACATTACATGAACACACTAGAGAAGATGTTTTACAAATAAGTGTAAAAATCATAGTACCTACAGAAACTAAGCCATCCCTTCAGTTGTCCTGAGCTCTGGGACAGAGTTTTTATCAGCTATGACCAAATAAGTTGGACAGGTCATATAACAAGTTGCCAATTATTTTAATAGAAGAAACAGATGTCATCCTCTGCGGCACACTACATCCTGACCGTGCCCCACTCTGACTACTTTGGAGCGCATATGAACGCCTACACCACCTCCTCACCCCCTTCTCAAGCAAGCCAACCTGTCTGGCTGTGTATTTTTAATCACTTTCTACAGCAATCAGGAATTTGCCACCGGAGAAAGTGTTTCACTGCTTCTTATCTTTCAATGCTGGTGCTTGCTAAACAGATCTGAGATAAGGGCAGCCGGCGGCCAGTGCCCTTTCTGAGGACAGAGGCCGAAAAAATGGCTATGGAAGCCCCGGAGTAAACGGTTCTGGAAAGCATAGTCATATTCAAATCTCGAATGCAATTTTCCCTCTTTTTCAGAAATTTCAGAGTTTTTAGAAAGAGTTTCTGATTGAAAATCTATTTCAATTCTCTATAAAAGCTAGGAATTAATGAGTAAATGGCAACTTTTTTTTATGTGTTAATGAGAAAGAACATTTGAACTGAAAAAGAAGAGGGAAGGACCTTTGTGTTTGGGGGGTGGTTTGTAAAAGGACTACAAATGGAAAAGTTAGGACTCACTATAGGGTGATAGTTGCAAAAGCAAATAATGTTACATTTGTGGGACCTGGAAGAGGGGCTTTAACAGGTTCTAACTGGTTCCGAATGAAGACATTCATGTGCATGTGTGCGTGTGTGTGTGTGTGACTACACGGCTTCAGTATTACAAACCAAACTGTGTTCGCGAGTGTGACCTGGAATATGGAAAAGGAAAGTGATGGAGCAAGAATGAAAGGCAACATGACACAGCATTAGGTCTCAGTGCCTGTGTGTGAAGTAGAAAGGGGGATTGAGTTGGTTAACCAGACTCTGCCCTTTTCTAAATGGGAGAGTATCACATCAAAAGCTGCAGATCCATTTGAACAGGTGCTTCTAAAGTTGTATTAAATAACTTCTGGGCTGCTTTATATTATGAACGGTCCACATAACTTCCAAAAATGAGTGAGTGCAAGAAAAATGAACTAGCAGGTGAGGTGAAGAACCCGTGATCCTGAGGTGATTGTCGCTCTTTAAAAGATTCAGTGACTGCATCACATTAAATGTTTTATGTGGCTGAACAAAGTTCCACGAACGTACTGTCTACTTGCTTCTCAATATAAGTTCCTGGTTATTGTCATAATTCTTTTATCAGAATCTTTCAGAATTATTTTCCTGCTTAAATGAATTTTTAACATATGTATTTACCAGAGACAATTTCATGAAGATGTCGTTAGCGGTTCTCTTCTTCTGTGTCCCACTCCAGGAACTGAACTCCTTCCTTCCAACTGTGTGTGAAGACTTTCTGAATGACACAGCTACTGTTGAGGTGTCCGTGTGTTTGCCGACGCGTGTGTACTGTATTCAGAGCTGCACTAGTTAAAGAGCGTGATTGGAAAACAAAAAAAAACAAAAACGGGAGGAGGGACTGGGCTATCTACCCCATCAGGATCCTGAGGATTTAGTTAAAAAGCAAAATTAAACCAGAAAATAGACAAACAGGTAGTAGATGAATGAATTCTGTGACATTGAAGTAAAAGAGAATAAAATATGTAGAGAAGGACCATTCTCATTCCTGGACTAGGTTAGTTATTACCTAAGACCCTTTTTGATTCTTGGGTTGTCTTGTACCCATCAATCTTGATTGCAAAATAATTGGTAATTGTTCTCATATGTGCTGCTGGGCAACCACTTTATATATAAAAATGTTGGGTGAAAATTTTGCTTGTTTTACTTTCAAAAGTTAACTACCTACTAGAGATCATCATTGCCAGAGAAAATGCAAAAGATGAGACATTACCATTAATTGGATGAGTACTAAAAGATGAGGGGAAAAGTACTAATTAAAACATACTTATTTTATAGTTTAGTCTACAAAGGCTATAATTATTTGACTAGCGTCTAGAAAGATACGTTTCTGTGCAGATTTTAACAGACATATTCTTATAATAAAAAGTATAGTTCTACCTAATTTAGGTTACAGTAGATTTTATTTTCCTGTAATGGCCGCACCAATGAATATCCCTTATGGCCTTCTGCCAGTATGTTGATGCTCCTCCGTCGAGGGCGGCAGTCTTTGTTCCTTCCCTTTGGACATGAGCCAGCCTCGGTGACTCACTTCCTCACAACAGAACGTAGGAGAAGTAACCCTGCAGTCTAGGTCATAAAAGGCAGTAGAACTCTCACTTGCCTGGTTCTCTCTCTCAGGACACTTGGTCTTGGAACCCAGCCTCCATGCTGTGAGAAGCTGCAAACTAGCCCATGTAGGGAAATCCCAGGGAGAGGCCCACGCAGAGAGGAACTGGGGAGCCAGCTGACATTCAGCACCAGTTACCAAATGTGTGTGTGAAAGAGGCTTCAGGTGATTTAGCTCAGAGCCTTCAGTTTGAGCTTTCTATCTGAGGCCCCAGACATCATGGGGAAGAGACTAGCCATCCCCACTGTGCTGTCTGAATTCCTGACCCACAGGCTCCACTAGCATAACACCCCCAGTTGTTAATCTGTTACACAGCCACGCTAACTGGGAAATACGTCAATCACGTGTGCACAACCAAGTTTATACTGGCTCTGACTGACTCTGTACTTAATTTCTCTTTAATGAACAAATAACCTCGCTTTCAAAAATATCTGTCTGTACTTCTGAAAACTCATTTTCCAAATTGTGAACAAATTATTTTGCCAGATTTTAGAAAACCATTTTCAAAATTTACCTGTGTTCCCAGCATATGGTGCAAATTCCTGATTTGGTTACGTGTTCCATTAAAAACAAAACAAAACATGAGTGAATCAGTCAGTCTCAGTGTCTGCTGACAGAGACCTTTGCTCTCCATGCCTACCTCCAAAGGTTTTACCATTATTGGCAGAAAATGCAAGTACTACTTTTTTTGGTGATTTTATTCTTTGTTTTTAATTTTTCAATTGCAGCTTATTTTCAATATTATTTTGTATTGGTTTCAGGTGTACAGCATAGAGGTTAGACAATCATAGACTTTCCAAAGTGTTTACCTGATATTTCCAGTACCTACCTGGCACCCCCCATACAGCATAATAGAAAACAAAGGATGAACTGGGGTTGGAACCAAGAGCTAGGAGAGGACAGTATAGGGGAAATAAACTTGACTGAGAAATTTGGGTAAGGCATCATAGAAAAAGTGACCTTAGGGGCGGAATTAGGAGTTTATGAAATAAAGTGAGTGGCAGGGAGGTTAATTGTATACAATGCCAGTCACTGCTTTCACACAATACTCTTGTACAAGAATGCCTGTGCTCATTCACAGACACTGTGCAAGGCCACAGTAGTGCCCTGTGATTCTGGAACTTTGGCCATAGCTGGTTCAAGCACAGTGAGCAACTGATTCCAAGGAGTTGATCCATTGGCTGCTTTGTGCCATTAGTCAGAATCTCTCTTGTAAAGATTTCAGATGGAGACACAGAGACCGAGAGAGTAGATGTTGCTGAAGCTGTTAAGGCCTTGGAGACATGGGGTGGGCAGCCACTGTGGGCATCATACAAGTCAAAGAAACTGGTCTGCTGAGGAGAATAACAGGACAGGAGTATAAAGAGAACACAGGGCCCCAGGTAGGAACAGCCTGGTTCCTACCTCCCTGCCTATCATTCCTGCTTTTTAGCTCTGTGAAATTTCCTCTGCATCCTTCCAGTAAGCTCCTTTTAACAAAGAACTAGTTTGAATGGATTCTCAATCTTGAAACCAAAGAATTTCCAAGGCCACAATAAAGGGAACGTGTGTAGAATGTATCAGACGTGAAAGAGTCTGGCACATCTGGACAACTGCAAAATTCATTTGCCTTCAAGAAAGCATTCGTTCCTGCCGTGTACTATTCACTCTGATAGATGCTAGCATTCCTTTAATGAAGGACACACCTTTGACCTCAAAGAGTCTGCATTGGACCACAGGTGCAGTCAGTGTTAAGGTGGGGAAATGACAGAGGGACATGAATTCAGTTTTACCTCCTGGGTTAAGGAGTTTAGCCTTTGTTCTGTAGTCTATATGTTTTCAGTGAAGCATGTTACACCCAAGGCACTGAAAATGGGCTCTTATTGGAGGTAGGGTTCAAAAATCTTAGGTATTACAATGGTTTATCCACAATATTCAATGTCAACCTTTTCTGAAAAAATCTTAGTTCTTAATAGTTCATTTTCGTCTTTGGGTAGGAAGGGATAATGCACAAAAAGTTGTGAAAAAGTGCTTCTTTCTCTGTTTTTGTCCTTGTCTCTCTCTGTATTTAGCAAGGGACTTGTTTTACTTTTTCTTTTTTTTTTTTAAATCCTCACCCGAGGACGTGGTTATTGATTTTAAACACAGAAAGAGAGGGAGGGAGGGAGGGAGGGAGGGAGGGAGGGAAGGACTGAGAGAGAGAGAGAGAGAGAGACATCGATCAGCTGCCCCCCTCGTGTGCGCCCCAACCAAAGAGTGAACCTGAAGCCTGGGTATGTGCCCTGACAGGGTATCGAACCTGCAGCCTTTTGGTGTAGGGGATGATGTTCAACTAACTGAACCACCCAGCCAGAGTGAGCGACTTTGTTTTCTTAATAATATATCCAGTTGAAGAGAAGCGACTAGATTTCCTCTTCATATAGATTTGTTAAACAGCCATAGGAACACATGCTTTCCTATATCCGGAAGACTCATTTTAGTAGAGTTTATATTGGGAACTGTGACTCCGGTTTTGGCAGAAATTATAGCCTGTCCTAGTAACTGCTCTCGTGTAAAAGCTGATCCCTGCAGAAGGGAAAGGCCTTCTGCATGTGGTGGAACAGTTTTTCATCAGTCCTTAGTAAACGGTCTGGCCTTTTTAGGGATAATTACACAGCTTTATTTTAGTTGTAGACCTCATCTGGGAAATGTTTATATAGTTGCCTTTTCTCTTCTTTTTTACCTTTTTAAGAATATTTTCTCTAAACCCAAAATATTATGATGAAAGAATTCATTTCTATTTCTCCAGATTTATTCTTTTGTCCAGAAAAACCAATAGATTCATCTAAATTATTAGTGAAATAATTTGAAATAACCAAGTCTCCATCTCCTGAAAATTATTATATTCCAAAATATGTGTGTGTGTATATATATATATATATATATATATATATATATCCTAAAAATATATATTCCAAGAAGGGGTATGAGGCATTGAGATTAATTTTGATTTGATATTTTTATTTGTCTGATAGCAACATGAAAATATGCATTGTTTTCAGGATCAAATGTCCTACATTTCTAGAGTCACAACTTTCCTTGACCCTTCTGAGAAGGTCAAGCTCTTATATGTTTCACCTCTGTGTTAGTTAAGGCACATTTATGCATCTTTTTTTTTTTTAAGTTTGAAGGCAATTGTATTTGCCAAGGGCATATGTCAGTCATTGCTCATTAGAAGGCATATACTTTATTAATAGGCAGAACAATTCTGCCCCTAAGTTATGTTCCTGATTTTTAGATAAACCATTCACTGTTTTTTTTTTCCTTTGCCAACAAAATGACAGTGTCATTAGGCTACACCATACAGTCAGTTGAGACAAACTGGGTTGTTCGCTGAACTGGGACCTCCCTGGTTTTGTATAAATGAGCGCTCCTTTTTATTCTTTACAGGTTTTTGGCAAGCATTCTGTTAAGTTGAAATGCTTGATATTAAAGTACTGACATTTTTATACAGGAATGCTGCCCAGTACAAACTCATAATGTCTTTCCACTGATCCACTAATCAAACTATCTTTGCCCTTCAACAAGTGGTTAAAAAAGTGGAAGGTTATTAGTAGTATATGCACTGAAAAATTAACAGAAGATGGGTTTATCTGTTGTTCTATATATGGTAAAATGGTTTAAATGATGAATAGCATGGACAAAGACGTCATTGTGACACTACATCTTTGAAGTGAAGACTACTCAGCAATTTTTTCACTTAAACTTTTGCTCATGGTACCCGACTTCTCTGAGGAATTGGAAAAAGTTGTATTCTTGCAGATTAAAAATGTTAACCTTCCCCCTCATTTTATGTTTAGATTTCTTCACAGAAAGGTGTCATGGGACTTTTTGGGAGGCACTTTATGCAGAAGCCGACCAAAGGTTAAACTCCAGTGGCAATATCCTAATGGTGGGTACTCTGTGGGATGGATAGGGCACAAGGCGATGAGCCCACCTCAGGTTTCACACGAGTATTCACTTCAGATTTTTCTCTTCTGTGACATCAGTTTATGTCCGACTGGCACAGTTCTTATGGGGAGATTTTTCTGTGGAGTTTGCGAAGGTCCAGATGAAAAATCTGTTTGTCTCTGGTGGGCCCTGGCTCCCTGAGGAGAAGAGGCCAAGGAAGGCAAGTCCTCTTGCACATCAATTTTCCCTTTTGAGTAAGTCCACTCCTGACCTTGGCGGCTTGACCATTCTTTAGTCAGTGTTGCCCATGACCTTGTGTTTATTGGCACCCTTGACACACACTCAGCCAATTCCATATGCCATGTACTAGCAGGTGGTTTAGAGATTTGGCGTCTGACTTTAAATATCACCTCCGCCATCTACTACTAACTGTGTGACTTGGGACAACTTACTCGATTTTTCCCAGCCCTACTTTTCTCATCATTCTCATCCCTATAGTTTATGTAAGAATTAAATTACACCATGTAGGTGATGTGCCGAGCACAGGTCTAATATGTATTGGGTTGGCCAGAATCCATTTAGTGTTTTTCACAAAATAAAGACACACTTTTCATTTTCACCAGTAACTTAATGGATTTGGATATTTTCAATATGTCAGCTGTCGCTTATGTGATATAATGTTGATTGTTCTCAATTAATGGCTCTATCTGATTGCTGTCAACTTCAACTGGTCCACCCGAACATGGAGCATCGTCCAGTGAGAAATCTCCAGCGTGAAACTTTACAAACCACTTTTGACACGTTCAGTCAGTCACTATACCTTCTCCATACATTGCAAAAATCTTTATTTTGCATTTCCATTGCATTTTTACCTTTCTTGAAATAAAAATGCATAATTTGCCAGATATGTTGCATATTTTTCCATCTTCGATATTAAAATGACTATACAAAAATTCACCAATTGTGATAAATTTTTAAAAAGTGCACACTGATATGCCAGCTGTCACAATAAAATCTAACAAAACAGTTTCAAATTGAGTTAAAGACAAACTAAGTGCTACTAGACCCATCTTACGGAAAAACCAAGTGAACTTTTTGGCCAACCCGATATATTTGCCATTTCTTTCCTTATAACAAATAACCCCAAAACTTTTCAGCTTTAAACAGCAAACATTTCACACAGTTTGTGAGGGCCAGGAATCCAATAACAGCTTTGTTGGGAAGTTTCAGTTCCCCCGTGAGGCTGTAGTTAAGTTATTGGTCAGGGCTACTGTCTTTGAAGGGTTGACTGAGACAGGACGATCCCCTTTTAAGCTCCCTTTATGGCTGTGGGCAGGAGGCTTCAGTTCCTCCACTCATGGGGCTCTCAGTAGGGCTGTTCGCGATGCTCAGGACACAGAGCAAGTGATGTGAGTGGTGTGTGTGTGAGAGAGAGAGAGAGAGAGAGAGAGAGAGAGAGAGAGGCCTGGCTGTATAATCTAAACTCAGAAGCAGCAAACCATCACTGTCATTGCAACAGCCCTGCTGCAGGGGAGGAAGGGACCAGAGGGCCTGGGAGTGGGCAGGTGGAGATCTGGGGGAGCAGTCGTGAAGGCTGCTGTCTTGGCTGCCTCTCCTGCTAGAGTTCCTGTTTTTGCAGCATTGCCTCACCTGTGGTTGCCCAGAATCCTTGCCTAGATTTGAAATATCCCAATATATTTTTATGGGTATTTCCTCTCTCTTTACACCTCAATTTTTATACCGAGCCATTCTTTTAAGAAATAATTCTCGTCCCTTTCAATGTGAGGAAAAACTCCCCAGTGTATAAAGACAAAATAATCGTTCACCATCTCTTTCTAATGTGTGGCATGCAGTGAGATTTAACTGCTTTGTTCTGTTAAAATAGTCTATTCTCTGTGGAGGGCCGTTAAAAAAAATCACACTTTTAGCCTCTGCCATAGATATAAAAACTTACCTCTCTGAAGTTCATCAAGTGAAATGGACACAAATATGCCACAAAGGCCAGGAAAACAAAAATAACACAGCTACAATCTCAGCCTGTGGAAAGGAGATAAGTTGGAATAAAACTATAGTAAAAATGCCCGGAAAATCTATGCCGCTTTTTAGGAGGGAGGTGGGGAAAGTCGGAGGATAAAATTCGGAGCACAAGGCTTAGGGATCACAATAGGGAAACAAAACACATCAGAGCACTTTTATGTAAAACACTCCAGTGTTTCGGGGCCAATCTCAAAAACAGTCAGGAATACACAAATCCGTAGGGTACCAAGGAGAGGAAGCTTCCAAAATGGGCTCTCATGAGTCTCGTAAGTGGAAACATTCTTCAATTTACAAGACAACGAGAGAATATGAATATGAACTCCTGGTTGGAGTTGCCTCCCCCGCCCCTGCCATGCCCCCTACCCTCAGCCCTTTCCTAAAGGAAAGGGCTGGGAATTGATAATACTAAATTGACAAGTCCAAAGAAGCCTTTAGGTGAAACAGACAGTAACTTTGCAGACTCTTTAAAAATCCGAAGCAAAATAAGCAAAATAGCGTTCAAGAGTTATACTAAATAAGATTTATGCAAAACCAGTTTTGAATCTTGGCTCTGGTCCCACTAACTGACATTTTAGGAGGCTTGCTAGGCCTCTCAGAGCCTCATTTCCTCAAATGTAAAACGCAACCTCCCCAACACATGGTGGGTACTTTGTGAATTGTGGCTACTATTAATAGTGAACATTTTTTAAAAAAGATCTTGGTGTCTGCCTTTTCAGGGTTTAAAAGTTCTAAGTGAAATGGAGGGCTCTATGATAAACTTATATCTTGTTAGTATGAAATGAAAAATAAGTAAACTCAATCCTCCTTTCGGTTCAATGATACATCAGGCTCAATAAATATCTTTGTGGGTTAACTTCTGATTGTGTATGATATCCTATTTATGGCTATGCTTATGAACTTCTGACGAAAGTATCTATCCAAAATGCTAACTGCACATCACTTCTTCCTCCTTATTTAGTAGCACAGTGCTTTGCACATAGGAAATGCTCAAAAACATTAATTTACATGGAAGGGTATGCAGAGAATTACTACAATCTAGTTCTGGAATTCATGTGCCATTTTTTCCCTATTGTTCCTTACCCTCGTTTAGCCATTAATATACAGGGTGGGCAGAAGTAGGTTTACAGTTTTGAGTATGGAAAACAGTCCAATAATTAACAAACAATAATATAATAATAAATTCTGTTTCACATTCTCACAACTGTAAACCTACTTTTGCCCCATCCTGTATATATTTGATTTGGAGCCTGGATCTTCCATAAAAGGCTACAAAGACCTAATTAAGCCATTAATGTATTACTTAATTTTCCAAACTTGGTAACTGCCTAGACTCAGTGATCTGTCAGGGCTCATTAGCACTTCTCCCTGAAGGGGGAGAGTGAAAAAGGCTGAAATGCAAATCTGTGAATTTATAAGCCCGTGCAAACTCTTAAGCCCAAGAGAAATTGTAAGTCAGCATGAAACTGGATCAAAACCAAATCTGTTGGTTTTTCCTTATCTGCATGATCTGTTTCCAAGCATCTTTGATGCACAAGACTTGACATCACATCACTTTTCTTGGAAAATGTGGGGGGCGGATACTGCTGGCAGTGGTTTGTGAGTTGAGGGGTTTCAGGTGTGTGTGGCCTTGTTGCTGTGAGCTGGCTCCAACATTAGACACTTACATTAAAATAAAATGCCAGAATCCATTTTCCAGAAAAGATGAGAAGTGGGGTGACATATGAGTGTTCAGTCACTGAACCATTTAGTAATTGTGGATTGAGTAGCCATGATGCGATGGTATCTTTTCAAACCCAGTGGATTGTGTAAAAACGAAGGCAATGTTGGTCCTCATCTCAGAGTTTTCCAGCACAGCAGAAACACTAAAACAAATGGTTGGATGATGGCATGTGTTGGCTGTCCTGGCTGGGGCAGAAGCTGTCCTTCGTGGCACCCCATGACCGCAGACATTGACATCACTTGCTTTCAATGTCCAGATTAGGGATGTGCCTGTGCCTGATTCTATTTTTGAACAGCAAATAATCATGGGACCTTATAAAATGGCTCTGGCTCTATCTAATCAAAAATATGTCCAATTTTCATTATTATTTGAAAAAACAAAACAATAACATTGTGTTACCATTGTAGGACATTTTATCATCTTCAAGGGCATTTAACTCCACTGCTTTTTACTAGGCCTTCCTAACAACCCTGTGTGTGCAGCCGGAAAGGCATTTTATAGCTGGAGACATGGAGGCTGAGGGCTGTTCAGTGACTGCCAGGGGACAAGTAGCGCGGGTCTTGACCAGGCCCTCTGCCGTGAGATCCAGGCCCTTCCACACAAATATGTTAGAGTTGCCCGAGGAAACAGTCTGTGTGTCAGGCAGCCTTAAACAAATTGACTCCAGAACTTTCTGTCTAGTTCCCATTTATGTAGACAAGTAGATAAGAGTGTTCACTTTAATTCAGTATGATGTCTGTGAATGGGAGTGAGGTCTTTCTCTGTAGACTTCTAGTTGACTGTTTAGATCTGTGTCATATCCCTCCTCTTTACACGTGCACCGGTGATGATTGTGGCAAAGTATGACTGTGAACATTGGAAATAGACCTGTGGCTAACACATGGTTGTGAGTGGCAATACCTTTTAGAAACCTTGATGAAGTGAACATTTTCACGAGAATGTTTCCTGTTGAATGTTTAGTGAGAATGTTTCAGGAGCAGTGCCTTCTATTCACAGAAGGGAAGATCTTTGTCAGCATGTTGCTCGCCTTGGATGAGAAATAAGACAGTGACGGAGGCTGCTGTGACCCCTGCCCTCATAGAGATCACATCCTTGCGTAGAAAATGGGTCATTCAAATTCAAACTCTACATCAGTGACCTGTGGCATCCTATTTCCTAGTGAAGGAGAAAGAGCATTGAACTACAAACCAGAAAACGTGGGTGGAAATCCCAGCTCCATTGTTACTAGTTGCTCAAATTTGGCACCTCCCTTAGCTATTCTGAGCCCCACTATGCTTTTCTGAAAATGGGGAAAATCAGATCTCCCTGATAGACTTGTTGCAGAGGTTAGAATGGCCCAGCTTAAGACATACAAGGCACACTCAATGAGTGGCATTTCATTTTCATTTGTAGTAGGATATGGGGAGTAAGCACAGGGCCAAATGCAATCATGTACAGGAGAGCGCTTGGGTAACTGTACACACTGTAAGTAAAATGTGCTGATGTGCTTATGATTGATAACCCTTTTTGTCAGTTTTTTAATTTTAGATATGCCACGCTACTTTCTGATCCCGATCTATTTACTATCTAGAAGTTGTGGGCGAGTTGGTGGGTAGCCAGGAAAGATGCCGGCTAGCCGAGGAGCAGATGGAGGTGCAGGCGGCTGTTGGTGTGGAAGCCGCCGAGGCAGCTGCTCTGGGGATAAAATCCAGGGGGGAAGGGTTGCTGGCTGGGCAGGGTCGGGGAGCAGCCACAGACGCCAGGGATGACCTGTCTCAGGGAAGCTGGGTGTATTCAGTGCAGCAGGATGACTCATAAAACTCTGCAGAGCTTCAGAAATGTTCATTTCTGGGTTGGGAAAACGGCAAAAAGACTCGAATGAGGTTTGCCTTATTCAGAGATGTTCTTTGTAAGAGAAGAAAGAGAAACAGAAAACAGTTCCAGATATTTCAATGGGCATTGTGTAGTTCTCCTGCTTTCTCCCCTTGCTTGGCCCTCCCGAGAGGAAAACAGTTATCCCCGGAACTGAAAAGCCTGTATCTTTGACACATCTGCTAGAGGGATGCCACCATTCAAACCATTCTTCATCATTTTAATTATGCTTTTGAAGCCTCACATGTGTTGCTATTTTTTAAAGATATTTCTAGATTATGTCTCCATGGGTTACATGGAACTCACCTTTTTGCCACTGTACTATTTTGATGATAGGTTTTTAGCTAGGTTTAGCCATCATTTACTGTGCACTTACTAATCTGTGTAATAGCTCTATTCAGGCATTTTTATCATTTAATTTCATAGAGACTCTTTAGAAAGTGGGTGTTATTCCTTTCTTGCTAACTTGGACATGAGGTTTGGAGCAGCTGATTTTTTTCCCCAGTTTCTACAGTTCAAATGGGATAAAGCTATGGTTTCCACCTCAGCTGTTTGCCTCTGAAGCCCTGGCTTGAGCCCCTGCGGCATAAAACAACCCCTGTTTCTCAGAAGGATCAGTGCATACATCTTCTGTGTTTTATTTATAATGGAACAGGTGCTCTCTGCCCTCTTTGTTGAGATATTTTTTCAGAGTAGGAGGAAGGGATGGAAAATGCATTTATCGTCCACGTACGATGTGCCATATCGCTTCACAAATATTTTCTCATGAGTCTCAAAACAATTCAAAATGGATATTTTACTTCTGTCTTGCTCAGAGAAAGAATTATTTCTTTGAGGAAACTGCATAGAGAAGTTGAGTGTTTGTCCAAGTTCACCATGTTTATTTACTTTTCATCTAATATTTATACATATCTAGCAATTGCCAGAAACTGGGCCGTCCCGGGTTTCAGAGAAGAATGACGGTCTCTGATCTTATGAGCTTCAAAGCTACTGGAGAGGACAACACACATCATGAGACAATTTGAAAAAACTCAGTAGCATGAAAGCAGTTTGTTCAACATTGAATGTGAACACATGGGGACCACAGTCCACCTGAAAAGGGTCAAAGAAGGCAGTCTCCACACTGTGCTTTTCTGCTTCCCTAACTTAGTTTTCAGCTCGCTACCCCATGGTACCTTCTAGAATGAGAGCAGTCTGTGTACTGAATGAGTGTGAGAGGTGGTCAGACACCCAGTTTGTGCAGGGAAGAAGTGATCAAAAACAAAAGTAGGTGCAGTTTTTAACACTACCCATTAATCTTGACTGGGTTCCCATTTTCTTGAGTTCCAGAGCAATACTGGGCTGGAAGGGGAGCGGTTCCTTTAGCAGAGGTTGAAGAGCAAAGGAGAAGCCAGGTCAAGGTCCAGCAGCACACAGAATAATGCACCCTCTGGAACTCTGGTGGACCATCTCACATTGCATTTCTAAGCATTTACCTATTTGACCAAATAGGGTATGAACTTCTGTGTCCTTGGCTTTTCTCTCTGAATAGAAATTTAATTAAGGGGACATCCTTCTGGGGGCAGCGGAGGCGGGGTGGGAGGAGAGATTTTCTTTCCCATTCAGATGTTTATATATGTTGGTACATGTAGACAGAGAACCCTCTAATGAATTTTTGGCAACTGTGGCTCACATGTAAGTTCCCCTTAATAGGAAAAGCTCCAGGAAACACCTTAGCATTATTATACGCACCTTTTTCTCTCTCCATCCTGCAGCTATTTGGATTCACACTAAAAAACTTTAAGTTTCCGAATAAAGGACTTTTCTGACCAACATTTTGAAGATGACTACCACCTGAGTCTTCGACATCTGAGGGAATAGGCAGGTAATTTTCGAAGGTCACTGGATGGGGTGACCTGCCTTGTGCCAGCGTGCAATGTGCAGCCTCCCCTGCAGTCTGGCTTGTGGTCCACTGCAGGTCAGCTAATGCTACTACGCATGTGGGGCGGTGAATTCTTCAGGGCTTTAAACAATCCTCTGAGAATTTTAAGGGACCTAAACATAGTGTTGAGTTCACTTTCATGAAAATATTAACAGCTAATAAAATTACTTATTTGGAAATAAGACCAATTTATTACAATATGGGTATTTATCATTTTGTCAAAATACCTTTCTTTCTGGATATTTTTTAGCATGTATTTTTTTTTTTTCGGTGAAGTACTGGTGTCTCAGAGATTTATTTCCTACTGCGGTTCAACTATTTGACCAGAACTTGGTCAGAATTTTAGCATAAGAAAATATATTTAATTGGTTGGCAGACGAGTATCTTTTTTGGCATTGTTTGCTCTTTTCAAAGGTCATCATATGGTAAACATTATAACATTTCAACAATTATCAGTATTTATATATTAATAATATCAAAATACTTTCTTTTGACCATTTTTATAATTTGTTGGATTTTCAAATCATTCACTGGATTCAGATTATTCCTTTAATTAAGTAGCTTAAAGTCACTTAGGAATTAAGAGCATTGATACCTTAAGTCATTGTTAGAGAATTGTAATACCTGCCATTCATCTGGAGGCTGGTGATTCAAGAACTCTGCTTTCATTTAATTTTAATGAAAAACACTTCTACTCAAAATACCGCTCAATGCCCAAATAATTGCTTACATTGCATATGGTTATTTTTGCTAAAGACGAAATAGCTAAGGCCATAAATTACGCTGACAGGCACATGGTTCGCTGACAGAACCATGTAAAATACTGTTTTCATCCTCAGGTCAGCTCTGGTACCTTCATCCCTACATTAATTCCCTAGGGGATCTTGTGTAAGTCCTAGTTCTGAAAAACACCTCCAGCACATTGGGCTCTGTCAGCTTCCCTTTACTCTACTGACCACATTCTTCTGCCGAAAGGGCAGACAGAACCTGTGAGCTGTGTCTTGGCTGCACTTGGGTAAGCCACGGCAGAAAAAGTTATAGAGAACCTACATATTCGTAGCCACACGCCATTTTAGTTTAAGGTGGGTAATTCGTCACCTTACACCTGCAGCACTGCAAGGTAGTTACAAAGCGTACACAGAATTCATTCCTGTAACTAAATATATGTTCATTTTGTATCCTTTACAAGTTGTTTCATAGTTTGCTGACCCAAAAAGTTCGTTAGTACCAATGACATGATTAATAGAGTAGGTTATGATGCTAAGCAGCTCATTGGAGATGACATGTTTTGCCAATTTAATTTACACATTTCTGACTATATATGTTGTGCACTTATTTCTAAGATTATGGGTTTTGATCCTGCCTTAATATGCCTTTCTATCATAAAATATTATTTCTTTTTGGGAACACATTAAGTAGTCAAGATGTTTTTAATAAGCATATCTTGGATATAGGGTCCATACTACCTCATCTGTTCTGAAACTGGAGCTTTTTTCCCCTTACTTCCGGCACATTTGAAGGGAAATGGCAGGGTCCAGGAAACAGGAAGGCATTAATGGATTATTCATTTTCTTCTAATGTTTCTGATACTCCCAAAATGGAAAATAGTTCAGGGGACATAATGTGCTATAACAGTTTGATTATCTTGTATAAAACTATATTCTCCTGGAAAATGACATAATGGGCTTAGCACAGTTTAGTCTGTTTTTTTTTTTTTCACTTTTGTCTAAATATTTATTTTATTATTTGAAGGAGGGCAAAGTATGCCAGTTATAGTCTGAGTATTTCATTTTGTTTATACTCTTGATCTCCAATGAAATAAAATGAAGAAAAAAGAAGAGAGTTATGATCTTTAGTTATTTAAATTTTTTTCTCAAATTTAACATTGAAATATGAGATTCAAAAGAGGTCAGCTTCCTTCAGTATGAGATTCTATAATTTGAAAGCATGCATGTGCTTGTGTATTTTATAATAATGACACTTTATGCATATATTTCTAGGATATTCTGTTTCAAACAGATTTTAAGGAGGCAACTCTTAAAATTTGACACACCACAGAAACTTACCCAATTAGAATATCCAAGTGATTTCATCAGGCACCTGGGCGATCCAGTGTGAACCCGATTCTCCCACTCTGCAGTCTGCAGCGCTGTCTGGACAACCGGGCTCACCTTCGCGGTACAAGGTGCTCTACTACTTATCTCCGGGGCTAGAGAGATGAGCAAGATAGTCGTGCTCTCTATGGGCTTACAATTTAGGAGAAGAAACAAGATGAACGTATGAAATACCCTGGACTCTTTTGAAATATAAAGTGAAATAAGGCCACGTCTCATAAGCCATGGGGTTGAAAAGAAAAAAAAAATTAAATGTGATGTGAAATTGAGTATTTTTTTTATGTGGATATGTACTTTAGATAAGATACATAAAAAAATAAATGTAGAAACCTACATGTTTTGTCTCATGGCCCTGCTATCATGGGGAAAACTTTGATTTTTAAATACATGTGCCTAATTGTTTTCCATTTGAGTTACACAAGCCTTTGTTAGAGCTAACTCAATAAAATATTTCAGTAATCAAATATTTGGGAAACATCGTAGAGATAATGTTGCAAGTTAAAGAGGGGAGCCTCACACGACCTGGTGCGGCTTAAGGAAGACAGAAGAGTTGCGGCGCATGCAGCGCATGCGCTGTTACCAGCACGGGGTCAGTGTTTTCAGTTGCTGTGACTGGAACCACCTTTGTGCTTTACATTTAGAAAAAGTGATGTATGCACAAGTTCTAAGCAAGTAGTAAAACCTATTTTGGACCCAAATATTTTAGTTCTGAAGGAATATTGAATAGGTATTTTATAGAAATAAAGAATCATTATTTATTGAATTTAATGAATGTAAGGTATCTTTCATTCAGTAGTACCCAAATCCAAAACACACGGTGTTGTCTGGCATTGCTTTGCTGCCAAAAATTGTGCTGTGACTCTGATGTAACCTGTTTTTTGTTTTTTTTTTTTGAGTGACTACAAATAGTTCTTGAGACTCGCTCAGGGGCTATCCAGCTCCTAGGAAGCCTTATGTCACCATGGCTATGATCCCAGACTCTTGTGACAGACTGCCTGGGTTCAAATACAGACCCCTTTACTCACTATTTTATGACCTTGGGCAAGTTGCTTTACCTGTTTCCCATCTGTAAAATGTTGAACTTCTATTACATATCTCATAGGGATATTGTGAGCATATGCTAAGATAATACAGTTAAAAATGAGCTTTTAAAGTATTCGGTAAGTAGTAAGGACTCAGTTATTGAGAACTTAAAGATAAGCTATATAGAGATATAGATAAATAGGTTTAAAAACAATGTGCCTGAAAGCTTTCTTTCTATAGTGTGGAGTTTTTCAGATTTTTATATGTTGTCAAAGTATATGATGTTTTGGTTTTGCTAAATTTAAATGATAATTATTAGGGACTTATTGGAAGATCAAACTATGTGGAATTTTCTGGTACAGAATTATAATATATCTCCCCAGTGAGGCAGATGTTAATGATTCCTAACCACTCATTACTAAATACTCTATTTCTACTGTATGTGAAATACATAAATTCTAAAAATATGGAGACATACCTAATTTAAGCACAAATCTTAACCATTTCTTGAAAGTCACCACAACAGAATGTATAGCAGACCAAATTTAATCTGCTTGTATCTGTCCACCACAGTGACGTGGGGGGTCACCTGTGCTGCCCACTGTGTTTGCTGCCTCAGGGACTGGTGCTGGACACTGGAACCCTCCAGCTGACCCTTAGCCTAGCCTGTAGGATCCCTACGAGCTTTTTTTTACCCCCTACACTCACACACAAGGGATACAGTAAAAACCTCAAGGGACAGAGATAGCTTGCACGTATCTATTTTTACACACACACAAAAATTCTTGGTTATTTTAGTTTTGGTAACAGGAACAACCTGCTAGGCGGACTCTTGACATCATAAACAATTCCTTTTGACCTCTGCATGGGTCAGCGGACTATTATCTCTGCAGAATTTAGGTTTAATTGCACCAGGAAAGAACCTCTCTGAAATCTAAAATGTGGGCTTGGTCATTAGTTCATTTTTCATGCTGTGAAAACTATATTTGGCATCATTAACAGCTGCTGCCATGAAGTGTTCAGCACTAAAATACGATTGGTGAACACGGTTAATTTTATTTCATGATATTGCTTGCAATTATGGAGGTGTTGATGGATCAATTTTTGTCTCATCTAAACCCTAAACGAAGAAATAAAGTGGTCTATAATCACGTCCTTTCTATTTGAGACTTTGCTCATTTTCTTGGTTTTCAATTTTTTTTTTATTCTACAATGGAAAGAAATCTTTTTTCGTGATGTTCCTTCAACATACATCGTGATCACTTACCGTTTCCTAAGCGATTCAAGCAGCAATATTGTTATTAGAGTATTTCCACTGAAAGGCAGGCTGTGGGATTTCAGTGCCGTTTAGAAGAAAGCACACTAATGACCTCTCGACAAAATCTAGCGAAGTCAGGGACAGGTGAATCTGGCAGAGTGAGAACAGGAAGTTCACTTCTAAAATGTGAGCTTACTTAAACAGAATCATTTTGTTATTGCCTTGGTTCTTGTTATGGCGGCTACCATGGTGGTTTATAAGCAGAGGCAATAGAATGAGCTCACATAGTCATTAGAAAGTCTGAGTGGACCCTCTGTGTTGTATGGTGTGTGAGTATGGTAACTGCCAGCCCTCAAAAATCCCCAACTAAACAAGCGTCCCTCAACCCCAAACTTGGCTTGTAATATTTGCCATGGCATGAACACTCCCACCGCAGTCATTTTCATGTCACTAGCAGGCTGTCGCTGTGTGTGGACGTAGGGAGATGCACTCGTGAAGCAGTCCCACTTGGTATTCTGCTCCCTGGGCTGTGTGGCTAAGTGGCGTTCACTTACCTCTTTCACAGCAGAGGAATACTTACTGCCATTAGGTCATTGCTATGTCAGTGCCCTTGGTACGATGAAAACTAACACCTCCAGGCTCACCTTTACGATTTGTGCCTTTGACAGGTATGTGGAAAGGATAAGCTGGCACAACAAAGAGGGAAGAGAGGATGGCTTGTGACCCAGTTCTAGTCCAGATTGCCAATAGTAAGAAGATTTGGGACAGTTCACTTTGCTCAGTATTTCACCATTCATCAGACCATTTTTGAATGCCTACTGTGTACCAGACGTTGGAAGATAGGATGGTAAACGAGCAGATAGTCTGCCTTAAAAAAGTTTATAACTTAGTGGGAAAAATAAAATGTATGAATAACATTGAGATAAGAACTAGCAGAGCACTGAGGAAACGCATGGGGAGGAAAGGGAAGGTGATCTTGCGGAATTTGGAAGTTTTCTGGGAAGAGGTGGTTGCATTCTAAACAGGAAGGGTGGAGAGTAGAAAAGCACAGAGCGGGGAAATGAGAAGCATCTTTGATTCCAGATCTCAGGTGTCAGTATTTCTCCATTAACTGTGATATTTCTTACAAGTTTTCTTTTCTTGATTTAGAAATCCTTTGCCACATCAACAACAGTTTTCTTCCATTCTGAATTTGCAAAGTTTTTATCATAAATAAGTGTGGAATTGTATCAGATATTTTCCTACACCTATTGAAATAATTATATTTTTTCCAGTACCCTTTAATGGGGTGAATTAGAGTGATAGATATATTTTCAGATGTTAGGCCAACATTATATTTCTGAAAAAATATGCATACATGCATAATTACATGCTCATATGTGTGTGTGATTTTTTGAGTCTATGCTAATGAAATTGTCCTATAATTCCTTTTTTATAACACCTACATTGGGTTTTAGATATCCAAGTTAGTTAGGCCACATAAAATGCATTAGTAAGTGGTTCCTTTCTTTTTCCTCTCTCTTTTTTGGGAGAGTTTGTGTAACATTACTGTAGTTTCTTCCTTTCCTGTTTGAGAAAATTCAATAGGTAAGCCATCTTGGACTGAATTTCCACTGTGGGGATGCTTTTTAATTCAAGGTTCTATTCATTTAAAAAATTTAAAATCTTTGGGTTTTTCGTTCTTCTAATGTTGATTTTAATTTGTGATTTTTCAAGAAATTTGTTTAGCCATTTAATCAAATTGTCAAATGTATCAACCTAAAGTTGTTTTTCTGTCATTTTTATACCTGCGGGATCTCTCTATGTCCTATTTGCTTTTCCACCTGATATTTATCATTTGTGCTGTAACTTTTTTGCAGGCTTGTGAGCTGTTTCTTAATTATACTAGTCTTTTCCAAGAAGAAACTGTGGGCTTTGTTTTCTGTTTATTGACTTATATTATTTATTTTTTTCAATTTTTTACTTTCTTTGGATTTGCTTTTCATTTTTAACTTCTTGAGTTGGAAGCTTAGATGATTAATATTTAATCTTCCTAATATATGCATGTAAGCCTATAAGTTTCCCTCTAATCAGATCTTTAGCTATATTCCCTAAGTTTTGATATGGATATTTTTAATACCATTTAATTAAATTATTTTCTAAGTTTTACTGTGTCTTTTCCCCTTTATCCTTAGGTTATTTAAAAGCATATTGCTTAATTTCAAACATTTGGAGATTATATAGTTTACTTTTCTATACTTCAGTTTTAGCTTAGTTCCACAATGGGCAGAGAATATAAATATATCGTATGATTTTGGTACTTTGAAACTTAAGACTATTACTCATCATATGGTCTGGTTTTGACAAAAATTCAATGTGCAAGTGTACATAATGTGTATTTTCCTTACTTTCAATGCAGTATATTATAAATGCTAATTAGGCAACTTTGTAAAATATGCTAGTCAAATCTTGTCTACCCTCACTGATATTTGTTTTTGACTGTTCTGTCAACTTCAGGAAAGCTATGTTAAAATCTCCAACTTTGTGGATGTAGCTTTCCTTTATATAATTTAAGGCTGTTATTAACTGTGCAAATTAAGAATGTTTATGTCTTTCTGGAGGAATGACTCTTTTATCATGATATTTTCTTATTTATACCCAATAATGCTTTACAGTCTAAATCATTATTCATATAGGAATAATTTGCCTTCCAAATTATAATAGATTATTCAGTCCATTTAAATTAGATGTTGTTATTGATATATGATAAATGCATCCTGCTTGGGTGTGATAGAACTTCTCGACCTTATGACTTGTTATCTTTTGTCTGAAAATAGGTGATATATATGTACATATATATTCAGATATTTCTTCTGCCCCAATATCTTCCTATCCATTTCTTTTGGGATTCTAATCAAGTGTATGTTACTCTTTATACCATGTATTTATGCACTTTTCTACAGTTTCTATTTTTTTCTCTCCATACTTCAGCCCAGTTATTTTCTCCTGCTCAATTTCCTATTCATTAGTCCTCTCCTTCCATGTCTGTTCCACTGTTAAGTCTATCTACTGTTTTACATTTCAATTATTAAATAACTTCCAGCTCTAAAATTTTCATGTTATGCTTATTCATTGGCTTCAGTTTTATGGTGAAATTCTCCATCTTGTCATCTGTTTTATTAAGCATATTAAAGACATTTTTTTTAATATCAGTATGTAACTGCTATATTTAAACCATCTGGTAAGTCAGTTTCTGCTATCCTTTTTCCCAGTTTTGAGACATTTGATCTAGTCTGTAGTATGCACGGTAATTTTGGATTGGGTATCAGGCATTTTGTATAAAAACATTTTCAAGGCTCTGGATGACGATGTATCAACCTAGGAAGGACTGTCTGTTCTTCTGGAAGGAACTGAAGTGGGGATACGTCTGCTTGGATCCACGTAGAAGTGAGGTGACTCAAGGTTGCATTTCAGACTTTGTGAGGGCTTGCTGTTTTCAGTTTACCCTTCTCCTAGAATACAGCCTGCCGGGGATCTCCACTGTGGACCCTTTTCCTTTATGTGTCCCAGTTCCATGACACTGTTGAAAGCTCTGAGCCACTGCTTTCTTCCCAGGCTCTGTGCCCTGTGCTGCTTATGAATAGGCAACTGTCTCACATGAAATGTGTTTCCCTTCTTTACACACCATGATCCCTCAATTTCTAGCTGCCTTAGTCATTCTCCAGTGCCTTCAAATGTTTTCCATCTCTGGGATTCCTAGTTGTTGTTGGAAGTATTAGTACAATATAAGCTACTGTTGTAGCTGGAATCAAAAATCCTTCCATTGAAGAATTGTAAGCCTTGGAATAGCGTCATCTGATTGCATATTAGATTTTCCTGGACATCAAGAAGCTCATCTGCCAATGAAGGATTTTGATAAAAAGTGTTCTTGAAAGCCCCTTTCAACTCCTATACTTTGCAAATCTTAAAAGTATCAATGGTATGTCATTCCATTATTTCAAGTTGCAAAAGGCCCAAGGCTCTTAGTATTAGTAACATACAGTTAGGAAAGAGTAAGATCTGGGGGAAATGGCCTAGGAGATTTCATCCAAGGTGTCTTGTGTGGCTTTTCTACTGCACTTCTTGCTAGCTTCCTGTAGCATCCTCTTGTTTCTGAGCCCTGGCTGTCTGGGGACCCAGACTATTTTTCCAGTAGCCTGACTACTCTGTCCTCGTGAAGTGCCGTCCCCTTCCACATCATCTGCTGAAGTGTTTCTAGTGGAGAATAAGCACCACCCCACACACATTTAAAAAACTCCTGGTCCCTCACTATGATTGTTTTATCAAGCAAATTCACTTCAAATAATAACAGCTCCTATGGGATGTTACATTCTCAGAGTAAAGTGTGTGCACTTTAACGACTTAGCAGGATTCATTTGTACGACAAAAAGCAGAATAGCATTTCAGGCCCTGTGAAGAGGAATATCTGTGTGGAGGCCTTTTCTGGTGTTTGTTAAATTCCACTTGAAAGTGCTTGACTCTCCTGCAGACCATTAAGTGTGGTTCGGGGTCTGAGACAAACTGGGAGGGTGTCATTGTTCAGAACTCAGGTCCTCGAGAAATAAAGCAAAGTTGAGTGTATTCCTCAGTTAGAAGGGAGCTGTGACTTTTCTTATTTAAAGGATTGCTCTCCTCTGTAAATTGTTTTTAAAAGTTCACTGTAATGCAAATAATATTTATTATATAAAACTATGAAAAATAGAATAAGGAAAAAGCAGTAGAATTTCTCTATCTCAATAACCTTGGTTAATTTTAAAAAATTTCATCTTATCTTTTACATAGTCCAACATGGTTGGAATCATTCATAACTTGGGTTTTTGAATATTGCTTTAAAATTTGTACTTAAATTATATACATGCTCTTCATGTTTCTGTAAACTACTTGGTAAGCATTATTTTAATGGCATATATATATATATATATATATATATATATATATATATATATATATTACATTTTATTATGGTACCTGCTCTTTTCAAGGTAGATATTTATTTAACTGTTTCCTTATCATTGGATTTATTTTATATCATAAATAACATTCTTGCAAGAAAGTATTTTTTAAGAAAATGGTTGTAAATTGCCAAACTGATATTTAACTTCCTGTTATCCTATCATTACCCTTGAAACATACCTAAATTTTTCTTTACTATATTTCATTTTCTTCTTCCTTCTTATTCCTAAAAACTGTACATATGTCTTATTAGACATATATTATTCCTTTACCACTTCTACCTGTTTATCTTCTCATTGTTATTTATAGGCTTGTCAAGGACAGAAGATAATCATCTCATACAACCCACATTTCTCTTTTGACCAGACTGTAAATATTTCATTGTTCACATCTTCTGCAGGAAAGCATCCCTTTAGGATCTGCTTCTTTCTTGTTGTCCTAGTCTGTATGCCTTCGACGCCCTACACCTGAGTGTGATTGATTACTTTCTAGATTTATTAGGACAGATGTGTAGACCAGGAAATTAACTAGTGAGTTCAAGATGGAGATTCCCTGCCACTTTGGGGCCTGTGAACAGGATTCTTTGAAGAATGAGCAGTGACATGAGGATCCTAATATCATGGTCAAAGGAAGTGTCGTTACTGGTGAAGTTGTAAGTCAGAGTTCCAGTTAACTAGTTCAAAGACAAAGATAAGCCTTCACTTTTTAATTTGTTAGTTATCGATTGAAAAGTTTAAATGACCACCTGATGACTGACTAGTGTTAGAGAAATTCCTTTGACAGCTGTGATCCTTAGTGGGACCTAGAAGCCCCAGCAACTGGTACAGTTTCCAGCACCTAGTAGAAGATTCTTCATTGAGTAGAATTTCAAGTGTAATGCAGTCATATGGCAACGTACTTCACGGTGATTTATATATTCATTGTTTCTTCCTTTGTTTACCTAGATTAACCACCTTTGGAGATTATTTGTGATTGTTTCTTTCTAGACAACTCTACTGAGGAGCTTTGAATAGACAGCTATTCTAAACCCTTTGAAGTCTGAGACCAGCTGATGTTAGTTAAGGGGAGAAAGTTATTTTGATGTTTTGAGGCACGACAACTGAGAAAGCAGTATCTCTTTTGGAGCCAACTTTCTGTGTGACTTTTTATAATCCACTCAATTTTTCTGCAGTGTAGGCTTTCTTAGACATAGCAATGATAGCATGACACCACCACTGCTTTTTTTGGGGGGGCGGTTATTGGCTAATTTTACACAATTTGAACCACAATAGATATGAATGAAGGATCATTTGTGGCAATTGCTCCTTTCCGAAGGTTCCTTTGCTTTGACTGCCATATCTGAACAACAGATTGTTTCTCCAGATGTTGTGGGCTCGTATTTCCTTCTGAATTGATTGTTGGTTCCTGCCTATGTTTCTTGGGATTTGTATTATTTCTGTGTTTTAGGTAAGGTTTTTATAAATGATAGATATTTTAGAGTTTGGATTCAATTCAGATAGATCTTTCCAATGGATTCTTGCTTATCCACTTCCTCCCATGAGAATGGTTAAAAAAACAGTTAGCTTTTTCTCTCCTATCCTCTGATAGGGCGAGGGCTACTGTTGTTTTTTTCTCTCCAAATATATTGAATATACTGACCCCCTCACCTAAACTTTAGGTCAAAGGAAAAGCAGTGATTATTTTTAATTGGCTGATTGCTACCATATGCTTTCCTTTTTATAGGACCCCCCAAAATAAAGAATGACCTCCTCTCCCCAAAATAAAGGACTAAAGAGGGCCTGTAGAGCATGTCACAAAGGTTCAGACTTTGACCCTTGATGACAAGCCTGCCACGATATGAGTTTTAGCTCTGTCACCTGCTCACTGTGCGATTTTGAGCAAGCTGTTTAACTCATCAGGGTCTCAAGTTCTTAACCTATGAAATTACTGTGATCATTATTATGATGCATAAAGAGTGAGTAGCTGATGAGGTTGTTGTGAAAATTACATGTGATAATTGTCCTAAAGTGCTTTAAATGGCACCTGGCACATATTATGCACTTTATAAGTATTAACTGTAAAAATAAACACATAAAAATACCCCAAGAGTCAAAGAGCAAAACGCTGTGCTCTAATCCATGAAAGATTAAACCTCTTGTGTCTCTGGGATTCTTAGTGACTTATCCCAGAAAGTTACTTTGGAGAAGTTTAAAGTTGCTCTGTCCCTACCAGGGGACATTCTATCAGTGGAGTGTGAGGGCAATCTTACTTAGAGTCCTGCCATCTGCTCAGTTGCTTTCTTGAAAGCTTAATTTGTGGCTATAACTCCTTTATTTCTCTCAATGACTATCTAGCATAAGTGTTTCATGGGAAGTAGCACTAAAAAGAAGCCCAGAAAACACAAAGGTAATAACCAGCCAGACTGTCATGCTGTTGTTGAGTTAGGAAGGGCTTCAGCCGTCAATTGACCAAAAGCGAATGTAGCGTTTTTACCTGCAGCTGAGTAGGTTACGGGGCTAAATGGACAAACTGAAAAGGAAGGTTTGAATTCTGTCCCCCCGCCCCCTGCATTCCTGCCCAGTTTAGGTAAAGTCTTTTGGTAACTTATTTTTCATCTATTCATTCAAGTTGACCAATCATGACCTGTGTTACAAATCACAGCTTCCTGGGTCTCAGGTAAAATGTGATTTGTAAATTATATTGTCATATTTCACTGTGAGCAGTCCTTGATCTTGAATTCCCCCCCAATCTTTCATTGAACACATTGTGCTTATAAAGGGACTTGGAAGCACACATTTCAGCAAGTGTCTGATGTATTTTATGGATTTGTAGAGCTAGCTACCTGACAATGTTGTCAAAAGGAGAAGCAACACTTTTGGAGAATGCAAGTATAGAACCAAGCCAAATTGTTGGTAAAATACTTCTTGTGCTATTACTTTGACATCACCTTATTCTGGGAGCCTAGGAAAGTTGAAATGTTCCTATTTTGATATGTTTTTCTGAAGATCACTTTAAAAAATCTTCAGAAGTAACATTTATTAGTCTTGTATTTTCTCTGGTCTTAAGTTGAAAAGTTTTTTTTTTTCAATGAATGTGATTACTTTGACAAAATATTTTTGAAAGTTTACAGAAATTTTGTACTTCGCTCCCTTCAAATTCCTATTTTTTACATTAAAGTGAAATGCTCAGATAAAACAAACCTCATGCAGAGTACATGGCTAAGATCAAGTTATCTCATCACCAGGCAGAGCTTTGCATTTATCTGAAAATCTAAGTGCTGAATCTTCTTAGCTTTGCAGGCATTCTGGCTGCTAGAGGGTGTGTGTGTGAGTGTGTGTGTAGAACTCTGAATAACTTGTTTAGATACAGTACATAACTTCATTGTATATAAGCTATGGAAAGCAGCTGCCTTTAATACCAAATATTTTCACACATAAATATGCTTTTTAAAATATATTTTATTGATTATGCTATTACAGTTGTTCTAATTTTTCATCCTCGGTCCCCCTCTACCTGGTATCTCCCATTTCCCCTAGCAATACCCCACTTAGTTCTGGTCCATGGGTCATGCACATAAGTCCTTTGGCTACTCCATTCCCTATACTGTTCTTAACATCCCCCTGTTTATTCTATATCTACCAGTTTGTGCTTCTTAATCCCTTCATCCTTTTGCACACCCTCCCCCTGTCCCCTCCCAATTGATAAATCTCCAAATGATCTCCATATCTATGATTCTGTTTCTGTTCTGCTTGTTTGCTTAGTTTGTTTTGAGACTCAACTGTCAGTAGACATTTTATTGTTTATAGTTTTGATCTTGTTTTCTTAAATAAGTCCCTTTAACATTTCATATAGATTTCCGGCCAAGATGGAGGCATAGGTAGATATACTTTACCTCCTGGAACAACCAAAAGAAGGAAAACAACAAATTTAAAAGCAAAAAATAACCAGAAGTGCCAGAAAATTAAACTGTATGGAAGTACAATAACCATGAAGTTAAAGAAGAAACATTCATCCAGACTGGTAGGAGAAGCAGAGACAGGCAGTGGGGTGGAGAGGATTCACAGCAAGGTGGTGGCTGGAGGACTGGGCCAGGTGGTGGATGGTGGGGCAGGCAGTCCCACACTTGCATGCAAATAAACTGGGAAGAACAACTGGGGAGCCAGACAGACCATGCAGCCCATTGTACCAGCACAGGGAAATAAAGCCTCAAAACCTCTGACTGAAAAAAACCTGCAGGGGTTGAGGCAGCAGGAGAAACTCCCAAAGTCACAGAGAGTTCATTGGAGAGACCCACGGGGTCATAAAAGGTACACAAACCTGCCCACCTGGAGATCAGCACCAGAAGGGCCCAATTTGCTTGTGGGCAGAGTAGAAACTGACTGAAAGCTGACCGAGAGCTGTGCAAGTGGCATTGTTCTCTCTCATACCCCTCCCCTACATATAGTGCCACAATGCAACAGCATGGCTTGCCCCACTTTGGCGAATACCTAAGGCTCCACACTTTACACATGACAGGCATGTCCAGCCAACAAAATATGGCACAAAGGAAAGAACAGATCAAAGCTCCAGAAAAAATACAACTAAGCCACGAAGAGATAGCCAATCTATCAGATGCACAGCTCAAAACACTGGTAATTAGGATGCTCACAGAAATGGTTGAATATGGTCATAAAATAGATGAAAAAATGAAGGCTATGAAAAGTGAAAATAAAGGAAAATGTATAGGCAACCAACAGTTAAAGGAACAAAACTGGGACTCAAATCAATAGTTTGGAGCAGAAGAAAGAAATATACATTCAACTGGAACAGAAACAGAATGAAGACACAAGAAAATGAAGAGAGGCTTAGGAACCTCCAGGACAACTTTAAACATTTGAACATCTGAATCATAGGGGTGCCAGAAGGAGAAAAGCAAGAGCAAGAAATTGAAAACTTACCTGAAAATGTAATGAAGGAGAACTTCCCCAATCTGACAAAATAAATAGAAGTCCAGGAAGCTCAGAGAGTCCCAAAGGAGTTGGACCCAAAGAAGCACACACCAAAGCACATCATAATTACATTACCCAAGATTGAAGATAAGGAGATAATCTTAAAAGCAGCAAGAGAAAATGAGACATTACCTACAAAAGAGTTCCATAAGACCGTCAGCTGATTTCTCAAAAGAAACCTTGCAGGCAAGAAGGGGATGAAAAGAAATGTTCAAAATCAAGAAAGGCAAGGATGTACAACCAAGATTACTCTATTCCAGTAAAGCTTTCATTTAGAGTAGAAGGGCAGATAACGTGCTTCCCAGATAAGATCAAGTTAAAGGATTTCATCTTTGCCAAGCTCTTATTATATGAAATGTTAAATTTATGAAATATATTTCATAAATATACTCATGAAATTATATGAAATGTTAATATGAAATCTAAGAAAAAGAAGAAGATAAAAATATGAACAGTAAAATGACAACAAACTCACAACTATCAACAACTGAACCTAAAAACAAAACAAAACAAAACATAAATGAACTAAGCAACTAGAACAGGAACAGATTCACAGAAATAGAGGGAGGGAGGTGGGGGAGAATGGGGGGAAAGGTACAGGGAATAAGAAGCATAAATGGTAGGCACAAAATAGACGGGGAGGTTAAGAATAGTATAGGAAATGTAGAAGCAAAAGAACTTATATGTATGACCCATGGACATGAACTAAAGGGGCAGGGAATGATGGTGGGAGGGGGGCTACAGGGAAGAAAGGAGTAAAAGGGAGAAAAAAATGGGACAACTGTAATAACAAAATCAATAAAATGTATTTAAAAAATTTCATATAATAATGGTTCAGTGATGAACTCCCTTAATCTTTTCTTGTTTGGAAAGCTCTTTATCTGCCCTTCAATTCTAAATGATAGCTTTGCTGGGTAGAGCAGCCTAGGTCCTTGCTTTTCATCATTTTGAATACTTCTTGCCAGGTCCTTCTTGCCTGCAAAATTTCCTTTCAGAAATCAGATGACAGTCTTCTGGGAACTCCTTTATAGGTAGCTACCTGCTTTTCTCTTACTGCTTTTAAAATTCTCTCTTTATCTTTAATCTTTGGTATTTTAATTATGATGTATCTTGGTGTGGTCCTTTTGCATCCATCTTACTTGAAACTATCTGTGCTGCCTGGACTTGTATGTCTATTTCTTTCACCAAATTAGGGAAGTTTTCTTTCATTACTTTTTCAAATATTTTTTCAATTTCTTGCTCTCTCTCTTCTCCTTCCAGTACCCCTATAATTTGAATGTTGGTATGTTTGAAGTTGTCCCAGAGGCTCCTTACCCTATCTTTGTTTTTTTTTTTTTCATTTTTTTTCCTTCTTGCTATTCTGGTTGAATGTGTTTTTTTTCTTCCTTATATTCCAAATCATTGATTTGACTTTCAGCTTCATTCATCTCACTGTTGATTCCCATTATGTATTTCTTTATTTCACTTAGTGTAACCTTCAGTTCAGCCTGGGTTTTTATTTATGCTGTTGAAGTACCTAATGGGTTCCTTGAGCATCCTTGTAACCAATATTTTGAACTCTGTGTCTGATAGATTTATCTCCATTTTGTTTAGTTCTTTTTCTGGAGTTTTGTTCTTTTCTTTTATTTGGGCCATATTTCTTTGTTTCTTCATTTTGGCAGCCTCTCTGTGTTTGTTTCTGTGTATTAGGTAGAGCTGCTTTGACTTCCTGTCTTAGTAGCATGGTCTATTATAGAAAAGTGTGCCAGTAAGTTGGATTGAGCAGAGCCTTCAGTAATCACCAGGGTGGAGCAACCCATGTGAACCAATTTGATGGGGTCTCAGATATGGTTTTGTGACTCTATGGCCCTATGTGAGGGAAGACTCAGGAAGGGGACAATGGCTGCTACCTGGCCTCTGGAGTTTTGTCTGTGAGGAAGCTGTTCCCTGGCACTCATCCTGATGCCAGAAACTTCAGTTTCTCTCCATATGCCGCTGGTGCCCTTCCATCTGTTGCCCCAGAGCTGGAGCCCAGAGGGAGTGAGTCTGCATAAGACCTATATCCATTGTGAGGCCTTTAAGAGGAAGGAACTGAGAATCCTGTAGTTTCTTCCACCACCCCAACCCCCATTGGTTTTTACAACCAGAAGTTATGGAGACTTATCTTCCTGGCACTAGAAACCTGGACTATGTGGTCTGGTGTGGGCTCCCTTGCTCCTGAGATATCCCTCCTGATTTTTATCCAGCCCATGATGTGGGGCCACCTGTTCCACATCTTCACCCCTCCTACCTTTCTGGATAAATGTGACTTCTTTAATTCCCTGGTTGTCAGACTTTCATACAGCATGATTTTTTGATGATCCTGGGTCATCGTTTTGTAGTTTAGTTGTAATTTTTGATGTGGTTGTGCAAGAAGGCAAGCCATGCTTACCTATGTCTCCATCTTGACCAGAAGTCCTAAAAGTGCTCCTTGAACATTTTGCATTATGTATCTATTCAAAGAATTTACAAAATCATGTTGTGGTTTAAAAAATGGTTCCATTAGATACAATTTTATAAAAATTTTTAAAATAATGATTTTTATCTAATAAGTCATGATCTATTTTAACACTTGAAAGAGCTTTATTTTCTAGTATCATACAAAAGTTTATTTCTTATTTATGCCACTCTACTTTTGTTTGTAAATGATAATAGTTAGCATTTATGTAGATGTCACAGTAGTATGTTATGTGTATTAACTCACTTGTTCCCTACAATAACCCTATGGGGTGTTATTATTTCCATTGAAGAGATGAAGACATGGAGATACAGAGAGATAATGTAGATTATCTAAGATCACAGAGATAGAAATTGTAAGAACTAAGATTCAAAATAATCCAGGTCCAGTCCTTGTGTTCTTAAATACTATACTAGAATGTCTTACTACTTATAACTGATATAATATAAACTGGTCTAAGCATTAACAATATTGGTTTTATATTCCATTTACATTTCATTTTTGTCATGTGTAACTATTAGTTGTTGTTATGTAAAATATACTTGGAGTCAATAGTAACCTTATATATTCCTAAATTTTATTATTTAACACCAACATCAGGATGCTATGTGACAGGAAGAATGCATCCATGAACCTGAGTGCATGCAGCTAATTCCGATCACAGCTAGAATACATCTCATGTATATTTTATCAAAAATCAAAGAGATCACAACTACAAAGAGAGTTTCCAGGTGCTGGAATCAGAAACCTACTCACATGTACACACTTTTATGAGTCATGTGTATATGTACCTGGGTACCTATGTGTGTGTGTGTGTATAAATACCATATAATAAGATAAGAATTAACTACATTAGTATGGGACATTAGGATACTAATCCAATACAATATATTGAATATGTTACAAATTTAAGACATATTCATTGCCCTCCTGTATCTTAATTTTATGAGCAAGGAACTCGATGATTATAAACACTCATAGGTTAGATGGATGGATGGATAATTTTTATTTTCTATTATACAAATTTCATTTTGATAAAAGTTGGCTTTTATACCCCCCTAAGTTGATTATTATCCAAGGAAAAGTTACGCACATTTCACCTCTGTAGATGAGTTATGCATATACTGGCTGGTAGTTACTATTTAATACATTTTTTCTATGTTTCAGCATCTACACTTCTCTCTATCTTTCTTCCTTCCTCCATTTCATATCCTCTATCTATCTATCTATCTATCTATCTATCTATCTATCTATCTATCTATACATCTACCTATCATTTTTCTCAGTTAATTCCAAGATTTAATCTTCATGATGGCATGGGTTTCATTAGTTTTGTCCACTCATGTACCAAGCACTTCAAATGGCTTCTAGCACATGTGGGTACTCAGCATATGCTTTCAGAATTGAATCAAAACACCTTTATAAGGTAGCTCTTATTATCTTCAGTTTGACAAATGAGAAAACTGAGGTTCAGAGACTATGGAGACCTGACCCAGTGTCACAGCTGGGTAAATGACAGAGATGGGAACAGAACCTCTGTTCAAATAGCCCTATGGTCCATACTCACTACATGTGACTTTGTCACTAAGTAGTCTCAGTGCATTGAAGGGGAGCACCTGTTGGGAACAGCCCTGCCTGGTTTCAGGAACTATAACCCTGCCACGGCTAAGGCTGAGTGAGTGACCTTCGGACCCTAAGCCACTAAGGAGACAAAGCTTATCTCCCTGGCAGGACTGCCACTTCTGCTCCTTTTTCCATAACTGGCCCCCGATGCTTGGTCAGTTAGCCAGTGACAGGTAAGATTCCCCAAGGGGGAGTGACCTAAGACAGGCACGATAATGTGGAGGCCCCAGGGAAGGACTTGGGGGGCTATGGAGAAAAAGGGTGATGGACCCTCATCTCTTGGCTTTGACAAAGCCTGAGTCCTCATTCTGCCTGTGAGAAGTCTCCTAATTTCTTGGCTATTTTGCCTCCTCTGTGTGACTTAATCATGAAACAATGACAGAGGGCGGTGCAGCCCTGTGCTGGAAAGGGTGGGTTTCCCCGGGTGATCAGGCCTGAGAAAGAATACATAAACTCCTGTGAAACCTGCTTCGCTAAGAATGCTCTCAATTAAATGATAAAGGTTTGAGCAGGAAACGAGTTTGTTTCCCAAATTTTTGTAGCCCTTTAGCTAACAGACTCCGACTCAGAATATGCCCTCGTAGTTCTTTGTATGCTATCTATTGTTTAACTCTTACTGCCTGACAATGATTGATGAACTTTACCTGTTTTCCTGTGCAATTTAAAAGCCAATAAAAACCTGTGAAGGGAAAGATTGGCGCACTCTCCTCTTGAGAGAGTTGCCAGGCTGCTCCGAGGGACCCTTCCCTTGAGAGGGTTTTGGTGCCATCCCTTTTCCTCCACAGGACTTGGTAGTCTGTGTGAATTTATCTTGTGTCTCATCCATAACGCCATGGACACTGCGGGCCAGTGTGTGCATCAAGCATCTTCTGTTCCTTCAGGCTGCAAGTGTTCTCAGTGACTTTATGAATCTAAGTCCTGGCTAAATTTAGAGTTCTAGGTGATTTTATCCAAAGTTGAAGTATTGGGTGAGGCACCACGCGAGCCTGGACTGTTGCTTTACAATATATTTCTAAAGACATTTGGTAGCTCCTTGAAGACTCCCATCTTCTCCCTAGCTTAGGAGAATATGGCATAGCCATAGAAAGAAGAAGATAATGGTCCAGAGGAATAAGAAAGTAGCAGGAAACAAACAGAAATGGTAAATGGTTGGAGAAAGGGCTGCAGAGCATGGAAAGGCAACAGTCACAAAGATGGTAGGAGAAATGAATAATGCAGGAAGTGTGGAAGTGCTTCCATTTTCTTCTAGGTAAAATTTAATTTATGGTAAGATATTTTTCTCCAGAAAGGAGGAAACAAAACTGTCATTGTTTGCAGATGACATGATAGTGTACATAGAAAATCTTATAGACTCTACCAAAAAACTGCTTGACCTAATAAACGAATTTGGCAAAACAGTGGGATACAAAGTCAATATCCAGAAATCAATTTCTGTACACCACCAATGAAACAGGAGAAGCAGAAATCAAGAAAAAAATCCCATTTGAAATAGCAAAAAGAAAAATAAAATACCTAGGAATTAACCTAACCAAAGAGGTAAAAGACCTGTATTCAGAAAACTACATAACACTGAGGAAAGAAATCAAGGAAGACACAAACGAATGGAAACATATACCGTGTTCATGGATTGGAAGAATTAATATCATCAAAATGTCCATACTATTCAAAGCAATTTACACATTCAATGTAATACCTATTAAAATACCAATGGCTTATTTCACAGACATAGAGCAAACACTTCAAAAATTTATATGGAACCATAAATGACCCTGAATAGCTGCTGCAATTTTGAGAAAGAAGAGTAAAGTAGGAGGGATCATAATACCTGACACTAAACTATACTACAAGGCCACTGTAATCAAAACAGCCTGGTACTGGCATAAAAACAGGCACATGGACCAATGGAACAGAACAGAGGGCCCAGAAATAAACTCAAGTCTCTACTGTCAATTAATATTTGACAAAGGAGGCAGCAACATAAAATGGAGTAAAAATAGCCTCTTCAACAAATGGTGTTGGGAGAACTGCACAGCTACGTGCAAAAAAATGAAACTAGAACACCATCTTACACCTTATACAAAAATAAATTCAAGGTGGATAAAAGACTTAAATATAAACCGTGACACCATTAAAGTACTAGAGGAGAACATAGGTAGGAAAATCTCAAATATTTCACACACAAACTTTTTTACTGACATGTCCCCTAGAGCAAGGGACATAAAGGAAAGAATAAACAAATGGGAGCTCATTAAAATAAAAAACTTCTGCACAGCTAAAGAAAACAGTATCAAAATAAAAAAAGAACCAACTGTATGGAAAAACATATTTGCCAATGATACCTCAGACAAGGGTTTAATCTCCAAAATATATAAAGAAGTTACACGACTCCACTCTAAGAAGACAAGCAAGCCAATTAAAAAATGGGCAAAGGACTTGAACAGATACTTCTCCAAGGAGGATATACAGAGGATCCAAAGCACATGAAACAATGTTCAATATTGCTAGCTATCAGAGAGATGCAAATTAAAACCACAATGAGATACCCCTTCACACCAAGCAGAATGGCCATCATAAACAAAGGAACAAACAAGTGTTGGAGAGGTTGTGGAGAAAAAGGGACCCTAGTGCACTGTTGGTGGGACTGCAGACTGGTACAACCGCTATGGAAAACAGTATGGAACTTCCTCAGAAAACTAAAAATGGATCTGCCTTTTGGCCCAGCAATTCCACTGCTGGGACTATATCCTAAGAATCCTAAAACACCAATCCAAAAGAACCTTTGCACCCCAATGTTCATGCAGCACAATTTACAATAGCTAAGTGCTGGAAGCAACCTAGATGCCCATCAGTAAATGAATGGATCAAAAAACTATGGTACATCTACACAATGGAATTCTATGCAGCAGAAAGAAAGAAGGAGCTCCTACCCTTTGCAACAGCATGAATGGAACTGGAAAGCATTATGCTAAGCGAAATAAGCCAGACAGTGAAAGACAAATACCATATGATCTCACCTTTAACAGGAATCTAAACAACAAAACAAAGAAACAAGCAAAATATAGTAAAAGACACTGAAATAGAGGACAGGCAGAAAGTGACCAGAGGAGAGAGAAGAGGGAGTTTCAGGGGAAAAGGGAGAGGGTTTACAGGAACAAATTTAAAGGACACATGGACAAAAACCAGGGGGAGGGTGGTAATGGGAGGGAAGTGGGGAGGGATGGGTGGGTGGGCTGGAATGAGAGTAAAAGAGAGAAAACTGTACTTGAACAATGATTAAAATAAAATTTAAAAAAAGGAAAAATAATTTTTCTCCATAGGGAAAAAGCAATGGCAAAGAATTTTTAAAAATTGTGTCTTGTTACTTATATTTAAGTAGCAGTTATATAATAGTGCACAATAAATGTTTATCGATTTCAACTGAGTAACCAGCATGTTCAAACACTTAAATACATAAATTCTTCAGTGCACTGAAACTGAAAAGATAGTCATGCATATTTCATAGGTTTTTTTATTGTGAAGTATTTTATGATTTCACAGGTAAGAAAAGAGCCTTCTCCGAAATTGGTCTATAGCTGGGTATGAGCTTTCAACTTTATATTCCCTTTTGCAAGCACTGTGATGTCCAGTAATCTTTGAGTATTTCTCCTCTGTCAGTTAACTGAGAGCATTTGAATTTAAACCTCCATTGTCTTGATTCAGGAAGAACAAAGCAACACGTCACAAAAGGTGATCCGATTTGTACAACCCCGTAACATGTTCCTGATTCATATAAGTATGTTCCACATCAGAAAAGCTACCTAAAATGCAAAACTTGCTCATTGTATTTTAATGCCCTAAAGAATAGCCCAGAATACTGAATAATACATTTTAGAATGAGAACAACCATCTTTGCTATATTTTGAGTATCCATCATTGTAGAGTGAAATTTTAGGTGCTGTAACAAGATACTCATTATCCATCAGACTTTTGTGTGAATACAAGTAAGCACATGAAAGTGATCACTAAGCCCATGAATTGAAATGGATGTACATGGACACCTTTGTGGATATCTGAATCTTATCGAAAGTTGTCATAAGAACTTGTATCTTGTGCAAATGTTTTCATTGCCAAGTAATTATAATCAGCAAAACTTACCTTTTATGGTAAGCATTTTATAGTTGACATAGTTAAGATTGATTTAAGAATCACATTTAGCCCTGGCTGCTGTGGCTTAGTTGGTTGGAGTGTTGTCCTGTAAATGAAGGGTTGCACGGTCAGTTCATGGTCAGGGCATATACCTATGTTGTGTCTTATTCCCCATTTGGGGCAAGTATGATCCCCAGTCCAGGCACACACAGGAGGCAACCAATCAATGTTTCTCTCTTCCATCGATGTTACTCTTTCTCCTTTCCTCTCTCCTCAAAAGCAATCTCTCTCCAAAATCAAAGAAAAAAATGTCCTTTGGTGAGCTGAAAAAAATTATATTTAGCCCTGGCTGCATGGCTCACTTAGCTGAAGCAATTTCCCATCACCAAAAGATTGTGGATTCGATCCACCATCAGCACACATACCAAGGTTATGGGTTCAATCCTGGGTCAGGGCACATAGGGGAGGCAACTGATCAATGCCTCTGTCTCTGTCTATCTGTCTGTCTCTCTCTCTGTCTTCCTCCCTCCTTCCTTCCCTCGTTTCCTCCCTCCTTCCCTCTCCCTTCCTCTCTAAAATCAATGGAAGTGTCCTTGGGTGAGGATTTAAAAAAGAAAAAAAGAACCATGTTTAAAGGGATTTTTAAAATAAAAAGGCAGTAGAAAGACTTCTCACTCAGAACACCTTGGTCAGTTGCTTGCAAATAATTTGTCATCACCGCTGTGGAAAGGGACCATATATGAATTGTCACAAGCTTCTACGCCGTCTCCTACGCTTAGCCTTCCCTTCTCTTTCAGGCATCCTGTGTTCCCATCTAGGTCAGCCTCTCCACTTGTCCTTGGTTCCCATCACATCTCATATACTCACTTTTTTCTTTTGGAAAGAAAAAAGAAAATGGGTCAAAACAAATGCGTGTCAGTGCCGGGAACTTTGCTCTGTTGGTTGGGTTAAACAGAGTTGAAAGGGGTTAGCTAGAGAAAATGTAATGGAAAGGGTGAAATCATTAGGAGCATTGACTGGAAAAAAGAAAAAGACACATTTTAGGTTGTGGAATAAATATAAGGAGTTTTAGATGTTAAGGATGACATGCGAAAACCCAGAGGTGAAAATAAGTGAGACATATTGGATCGCAAATAGGTTTATCTAAAATTGAAAAGAATAAAGTATCTGGTGAGAGTGTAAGAGGAATAAGATTTAGCCCCAAAATAAAGGGGCAATGAGATGGTGGTGAAATGAACACATGCCATCTTGTTCACTCGCTTCATAAAATGGATAATGCAGTCAAACAGTTTGTTCAGGTCAGCAGATCCCACTGGAATGTGCAATCATTTTTCCAGCTGAATGTGAATAGAAGAAATGTACACTTGGATTAGAACCTTAATGAGAAAACATCCACAAGGAGACAACACGGATTTCCCGTTGCCTGCTTTTCCAAGTCCACAAGCTATTCCCGCCTTAATGTTCTCATGATTTGGTTTCACTCCCTTGACATTCCCCAGGGAGGCATTTACCCATCTTCAGTCTATGATCATCTCATAATTGTTTATCAGAAAGATACCCATTCTTCACTTGTATCTTTACAGGCTTTTCCCAACTATTCTACTTAACGTCAATTTATTTTTCCCTTACCTTATTTGGAACATGCGACTCACCCTACATAGAGTGACCCTTACTTTTTCTTGTTTTTCTTTCACCATGTTAATGTTGTCTCTCTAGCCTAATCCGAAGTTCCGAGTTGAAAGAATAACCATGAATACAGAACTCAAAGTTTAGAGAGATCTCATCCAATCCTTTCATTTGACAAACAAGGAAACTTTATAAAATGGAGATGACAATGATATTTAAGTACATACCACTTGCCAGACAGTTGTAACGTATTCATATGTATCAATCATTTAATCTTCCCAAAGACCACATACGGTAGGTACTATTATTGTTATCAGTTTACAAAGGAAAAGACTGATATGCAAACACAACTTTGCCAAGAATGCACAGCTAGTTAAAGGCACTGGGATTTAATTCCAGACCTTCTGGCTCCAGCTTGTAAGCTTCCAAGTTAGTGACAAAGGTAGAACAGGAAACCATGACGTCTTTCTCCATTTCAGGTTTCTTGAATGTTCTACTTCGCATCACCATACTTGCTACACGGGTGTGGTGGACTGAAGGTTTGTGCCCCGCCCTCCAGTGTACATGCTGAAACTCTATTCCTCCCGTGAGGGTATTAGGAGGTGAGGCTCTTGCGAAGCAATTAGGATTAATGGAGACCATGAACTCATAGCTGTTTTTGCCCTGTGTTGTCACATGGCAGAAAGGGCAAAGGAGCTCTCTGGGATCTTTTTTAGTTTTATTTGTTCTTTTACTTGTTTTCCAGATTTATTGTGCTATGATTGAGATATAACATTGTGTAAGTTTGAGGGGTACAATTCTCTGATTTACTGTAATCCCATTCACTGCGAAACGGTTACCTCCATAAGCTTAGCTAACCCCTCCGTTATGTGACATAATTACTATTTCTTTTTCTGTGGTGAAAACATATAAAATCTACTCTCTTAGCTACTTTCAAGTGTATAATTTAGTATTACTAACTATGAGCACTATGCTGTACATTAGATTTTCAGAATTTATTCATCTGTAACTGGAAATTTGTGCCCTTTGACCAACATCTTATTTCTCTAAACCCCCAGCCCCTGACAATAACCGTTCTGCTCTCTTTCTATGAGTTTGTTCCCCCCCCCCACATATATTAGCATCATACAGGATTTGTCTTTCTTTTTCTGGCTCATTTTATTTAGCATAATGTACTCAAGGTCCACACATGTTGCAAATGTCAGGATTTCCTTCTTTTTCCTGGCTGAATAATATTCACATGTCTACACTCACCTACACACACATACCACTTTTTTATCCATTCATCTGTGGATAGACAATTAAATTGCTTGATTATTTTCATTTCTTGGGTATTTTGAATAATTCTACTATGGTGATGGGAATCCAGGTAACTATTTAAGATGCTATTTTTACTTCCTTTGTGTATATACCCAGAAGTGGAATTGTTGCACCACATGGTAGCTCTATTGTTAGGAATTTTTGAGGAAACTGCAGACTGTTTTTTCTTTTATAACAGCTGCATGGGTTTCTTTTCTCCATATCCTCAATAACACTTATTGCCTCGAGTCTTTTTGGTGATAGCCATTCAATAGGCGGGAGGTGCTATGTTCTTATTGTTTAGGTTTACATTTCTCTGATGACTTCTGATGACAAGCATGTTTTTCATATACCTGCTGGCCATTTGTATGGTTTTTTGAAAAATGCCTATTCAGTTTCTTTGCCCATTTTTAAAACTGGGATGGTTTTTGTTGTTGTTGTTGCTATCGAGTTGTATGAGCTCTTTATATGTTTTGGATATTGACTCTTTATCAGGTATTTAATTTGAAAATATCTTCTTCTGCTACACAGGATGCCTTTTTGTTCTGATGATTTTTTTTTTTTTTTTTTAACTGTGAAGAAGCTTTTCACTTTGGGGTCATCCTACTTACTAATTTTCATTTTTGTTGTTTGTGCTTTAGGACTCATATCCAAAGCATTACTGCCAAGACTGATGTCAAGGAGCTTTCTTCCTACATTTTATTCTAGGAGTTTTATGATTTTAGGTCTTATGTTTAAGTCTTTATTCTATTTCAAGTTAATTTTTGTAAGTGGTGAGTAGTTAGTAGTTATGTATTTGAACTCTTATTTTTTTCCAGGGAGAACCAGACATATACAGTGTTAAAGTGAATGGGTTTTGGATCAAAGAATGATTTGGAGTCAAGGTAACTAGATTTCCCAATGTGTTAAGTAGCAAGTTAACTTATCAAAACCATTGTCCTGTTCTCTTCCAACATACCATTTATCTTGAATTCTTTGGAAGTAGGGTGCATTATAATTTATCAGAATGATTTAGATGTATTCCTGTCCAGAGACATAAAGATTGATTCGATAATATTCCCTAAGGCCTTTTTGCTTTAGAGTAAATGCTCTTTATCATTCTAAGCTTCTTACTTTGAGTAATGTTTGAACTTGATCCTGTGGATTCCCCAGAACGATTCATGATATTATTTCCATAGTTGATGTTCTTGGAATTTTTTTCTATGATTCAGACTGTATTCTCTCTTTAACTTAATATGTTCTTTTCACTCTGCTATTTTGACTTTTACCATCACAGTTTTCCTCTTTATTTCCAGAGTTTATAGACTGTCACCAGACTTTCCTTTATGTCCTCTTGCCAAGTCATTCGTACTTTGCTCTTCTAATCTTCTGTTTTAACAGTCTTCCTGTTACTTATATCTCTGATGTTGCACCCTCAATTTGTTCCAGATTTTCTGGTAGAGATTCCCCTCCACCAGAAGCAGTCCAGGTGCAGCCACGTGAGAACTGAATAGAGAAAAACACTTGCACCTATTTTCACTGTGATGTCTTTCCATCTGCTGTTCAAAGCAGCACTTCCACCTGGACTACCATTTTGCAGCTCTGACTCACCTGGATGGTCTCTGCTGTCTGGCCTCAGCTCCATGCCAGCAGGTCCTTCTCAGGCCTTTTTTTCATGTTCCTTTCTTCCCTGTGGATGTCTGTGTTTTCATTTATTTCCCCCCAGTGTATAAGCTGGCCTTTTCCCAACTTGACTCTCATTTTGTTATTTGATCCCAAGATCTGTAACTCCTCTCAGGCCATCTGTATTATTTCTCTATCTTTGCTGATGTTTTGCAACATTCCCCAGCTCACTGTCATCTGCAGATCTCATTAGCATGGTGTTTACTATGTTCTGAAGATCATTAATAAAGATGAACCAACAGAGGAGAGGACCTTGCACAGACATCTGTGGAATTTCACTAGACTGCCCTCCACAGCTTGCTGGCCATTATTTTATTTCACTTTTGGGGGCTTTTTGACCATTTTTTCCCATGCAGTTCTCTCTCTGAGCACCCTGTTCTTATATTCAAGTAACTATGTAACATGTGCTTTCCTGTACCAGTTCTTCATTGTCTAAATGGTTCATCAGGTTTGTCTGACAGTATGTATCCGTCATTAAATCCAAGTTTAATTGATAGTCTCCATTATCCTCTGGATTAGGTAAGCTTTTTTGCAACAGTGTAAATGCCCGCCCTGCTTTCTCCCCAATTTATGACTGTTTTAAAACCTTGAGTGCATATAGTAAGCCAAGAAGATGACATGTAGGTATGTGCACTCAAGGAGTTAGGAGCAATTTTTTGATCAAAATGTTCAGCAGTTGTCTCTGATTTGGAATGACAATGAGAATTTGTATCTAACATACTGTAAAATCAAATGAACAGATTTTTATTTATTATTTTTTTAGAATACCTATCAGGTATTTTTTTTTTTTTTTAGAGTTTATTTATTTTTAGAGAAAGGGAGGGAGAGAGAGAAACATCAATGTGTGGTTGCCTCTTGTGCGCCCCCTACTGGGGACCTGGCTCACACCCAGGCACGTGCCCCAACTAGGAATCGAACCAGTGACCCTTTGTTTTGCAGGCTGGCGCTCAATCCACTGAGCCATACCAGCCATGGCAAGTGAATAGACTTTTAATACTGCGTAGGAACCAAAGCTGTATTTAGAGAATATATATGATGTGCCTGGCACTGTCATATAATGTGATATACATCTGTCTGTGATTATAACCACCCCAAAGGGCAAGTGTTTTCAGCTACTCTACTAACCCATAGGGTGTATTCATGAGAATTAGAAAACGGTGTCCCTTCCCAAAGGATGCAGCCTTTGCCTGGGCACACAGCTGGGACAGTGGAGCACAGACTGAGTTTAAGGCCCTTTAACCCCTTAGGCAATATACTTTTGTGTGAAGCGCAACCTGGCCCCAAATATACATGGAAGCCCTGTTTGTTTGTTTTTTTCCCATTTAGCAATGAAGAGGAGTAAGACTCCTGTAAGACTTAGATTTTGGGTTGAAGCTGATACAGTGTCCCCTGTGCCTTCAGGAAGAATAAATACATATCAACTTCTATTTCTGTAATTATAGGTTAATTCAAGCAATATTCTGTACTTTTGTTTACAAAAGAAGGATATAATTTAGTATATAGCCTTTTTTTTTTTTTTAAAGATTTTATTTATTTATTTTTAGAGAGGGAAGGGAGGGAGAAAGAGGGAGAGAAACATCAATGTGTGGTTGCTGAGGGTCGTGGCCTGCAACCCAGGCATGTGCCCCGACTGGGAATCGAACCTGCGATGATTTGGTTCGCAGCCCGCGCTCAATCCACTGAGCTACGCCAGCCAGGGCTAGTATATAGCCTTTTTAAAAAAAAGATATATTCTCACCGGAGGACATGCTTTGATTTTTAGAGAGAGGGGCAAAGGGAGAGAGACAGAAAAATATTGATGTGAGAGAAATATCAATTGGTTGCCTCTCATACATGCCCCAAATGGGGACCAAAATTGTGGCCCAGACATGTGCCCTGACCAGGAATCAAACCTATGAAGTTTTGGTTTATGGGACAATACCCCAACCAATTGAGCCATACCAGACAGGGCATAATTTAGTATATTATAGCCTTTTATTCCAGTCTTCAGCTATGATTTTTTTTTGCTTTAGTCTTCAAATATGTTGTTGTTGTTATCATTCTCTATTACAGAATCCAGAATGTGTCATGGAGAAGTCCTTATATTCCTCTTGCTCAGAGATTCTTTTCACTGTGTTCACAGACTAGCTGAACTGTGTTTACCTACTCCCTGTTTGCCTATTTGTCTGGCTAATACTATATAAGCCACATTTTCATGGTATTAAATACTGGTCAGTTCAGTCACATGCCAGTTAAACATAGAGATATGACTTAACAAGGGATGTTTTGAATCCTTTGGCTCTCTAAGCCAAATTACTGGATGCATTTATAAAATCATAGAAGTTTTGGGAATTGGAATGTGTGTGCACACACACATACACATACATACATTTATGTGTGGATAATATATATTTCTATAAAGCCAATATAGTATAAAGAGAAGTATTTACCAAATAACCATAACTTTTAACTTTTCCTCCTTTCCTTTTCTTACTATTCTCATTTTCCTTGAGCACTGCTTTTATATAAATGCATTTTCCACTTTAGTTATAAAGCTTTTTCTTGTTGAACAACAGAGCTTCCTTGCTCAACAACTCTGACATTCAGGTAAATGGAAGGAAAATGGATATGGGAGTTGTGTGTTCATAATGCCACTTTGCCACCCTGAAATCTATGCAGATAATCTACTTGGAAGGCTTTGAGCCCTAGTGGAATACACAGCCGTGTAAGCATCGTGCATTGATTTACAGCACCTGCTATAGCTGCACGGATCTTGGCAGGTATTTTCTCTGCTGCCAAACGCTGTTGCAATTGCTGGGCAAATGTAGATGGAGGTCACATTTACTGGACATGTTTATAATCTTCAGAGGGATCTAAGCCATTGCGGGCTAATTTCCCAAAGATCAATGGCTAAGGGAGAATTTCAGAGGTTATCCTCCTTATCCAATTTCCTGTGTCCTAATGAGATGGCTGAATCCTGTTTGGAATCTTTCTGGTTAGAAGCTCCTCTGAGAGTCAATAAAGAGTATGACATTCATAAATCTAAATGAGAGGTGACTTGGCTGCCGACATGGTGACTCATGCCACAAGCCGAGCCTTTTCCCTGCCCCCAGCAGGGTGTGTTGCTGATGGTTGACCTGAGACAAGGTCAGCCTTGAAGCAAAAGAATTGAGAGGACTTGGCCCCTCCAGTTGGATTCACAGGATTCTTTTGCTGTAGTTAGTTGCACTATTTTTCACCTTTTTTGATTCATTTGAATTGCAGTTCAAATCAACAAGTAATTATTATTAACAAGTGATTATTATATATTTTCCAACTAACTTATAAGAAAGACATATTTACTAACCATTATCATATGTGGTAAGTGTCACAATATAGATCCAAACAAAGTGCAGTAAAAGATAATAATATGTAATATGTATCGCTTACTCTATGTCAAGCGAGGTATTGCGCTAAGCACTTCACACCCATTATTTTCTTTAAGCCTAGGAACACACTCATGAGTTAGGTACTATTATTAATTTTCTATGTTAACAAAATTCCCCCTTAACTCCATACACCCCACATGATTTCTTTCTTCCCCTTCTTAGCTAAACTTCATAAAAGATGTTGTCTACAATGATTACCTCTACCTCTTTATCTCCCTGGTGCTCTTCAACCCATTCAGGCTGGCTCCTGCCATTCCTGCTGAGATGAAATCAGTACACAGGGTCACCAGTTCCCACCATATCATCAGATACAATCCCTTTATTCCACTGGATTTCCCAGCAGCTTTCACCCCAATGAACCACTTCCTCCTTGAAACTATATCCTCTCTTATTTCTCATCTTAGTCTATCCGGGCCACTCTGACAGAATACCACAGACCGGGTGGTTGATGAAAACCAGAAATTGGTTTCTCACAGTGCTGGAGGCTGGAAGTCCAAGATCAGGGTCAAGTGTGCCTGACTGAGGACTCTATTCCTGGCAAGGACTTCTTGTCGAAGCCTCCTGAGATGAAAGGGGCTAGGGAGCTGTGTGAGGTCTCTTTTATAAAAACACTAATCCCATTCATGAGAGCTCCGCCCTCATATCCCAAGCACCTCCCAAAGGCCCCACCTCCTACCAGTATCACATTAGGCAGTACAGTTTCAACATTTGAATTTTGAGAGGCCACAGACTTTTAGACCATATATGAACACTTACTGTACCATATTCTCCTATGTTTCCTCTGAAATTATTAGCTGTTCCTTCCCATTTTATAGCATCTCTTCCTCTGCTTAATTTCTCATCACTGGTGCATTTTAGTTTGAGTTTTGATCCTCTTTCACTTTCTTCTGGCTTCTGCCCCATGTCATGGGTTCCAAACCTTATTGGCATTACATACTTTTTGTCAGTCTGAGGAAGCCCGTAGATTCATGTTTTTAAACGTATAAAATACCCCCGATATTTCAAGGTCTTTCAGCTTATTTCAAACAAACATGACCCTTCTTTTCCATCCCCAATTTTGTTTTTCTCCAGTCTTTCCCATCATCAGTCCAGTTGTTCAAGAAAACGGAAAGTTGTCTGTGATTCTTCACTCATCCTCACATACAGCTCTTACCTACCCATGAGTAAATTTCAGCTCTTCTACCTCCATATAATCCTAAATCTTTCCACTTTTCCCAGTCTCCATTTCCTGCAGTTGGCCCGTAATGAATGTTCAGTGAGCAGGTTTGGAATGGGGAGATAACAAGGCAGAGAACATCATGAAGCTGCTTTTAGAATACACTGGAAAAGACTGAAGCTGGCACAGACAGTCTTAATTGAAGGAGAAGGGAATAAATTGAAAAGATAACTGCCCATAGTGGAAAATACAGAGTTAAGAGTTATAAATGCCTATTCATGTGACTGAGATTCCTTGAAATTATCTCCAGAAAGTTTCTGTGTTTTTTTTTTTTTTTATATAGCCTTTGGATCAACGTTCTGTGAAGTCCTTTGGAGACCCTAAATCATATTCTTGGGATTTAGGGGTAGGGATGGGGACAAAACCAAAAGGCAGAACCTTCCTAGATTCTGTTGACAGTGGGACAGCTTAGGGGCTGGGAGAACGCAACATACTGGTAAGAAGCAGACGGTTTGACTCAGCGGCTGCTGGAAGAGTTCAGGAAGGGTCTCCTCCAGCCCTTCTTCACGTCTGCACCAAGCAAAGCAAAGCTAGATTTGACCAGTTAACTTCTCTCATGTCCTGTATTCTCAGTTTTTCAATTTCATCTTTTTGTTTGTTTTTGGCTGCCTCTGCTTCCTGGTTAACTGCGAATAATCCCTCTGATTTTGTGCAAGCTAAACCCTATTTTACATAGTGTATTTTCCATCCTTATGGCATATCCCCTCCACATCAGTGGTGACTCCAGAGAGAAAGCCAAGGCAGGTGGTGGTTGCTTGCTTTCACAGACTTGCTCTCTCTTAGCCTTGGGCATGTTGGCCTGCCCAGTGTTAGTATGGGGCTTCAGTAACTGGAAAAAAACCACAACATAAATATGAAGAAAGGGCACTGTGAAAATCATTTTCCAAACTGATTTGTATTGAAACTGCTTCAAATCTGAGTCATGGAAAATAATAGTGATTAGGATAGTGCGGTACATTGCATTCAGTGACAGTTAATTCTCTTATTAGCTTCACAGTAATATTTTGTTCATTTCTCAGGTCGCAGGGATTGTGTTGTAGTTCCTGTTCATTGGGAAAGTTGGAAAATAGCTGTAACAATAAAAGAGTTCCAGATTGAAATGCACTCGAGGCTGACGCTCCCCCCACCTGCCCAGAGACGTACGTTTGCCTCTTGTACTTCATCCATGCTTTGAGTTTTGGTATCCATTCTTTGAGGCCTCATCATCTTCCCTTCAGAGGGTTTTCTTTTCACCTGAGCGATCATCAGTCAGGGAAAAGTCAGTGGGGTGGTTCAGCTGTGCGGTACGTTTCATTGCCAAGTGGAGACAGAGCACTGCTCAGGCCCCATGAGCTGGAGCAGGCTACAAAGCACTTCTGGCAATGAGCCAGAGAGGTGATCCCTGCTCCAGGAAAGAAAAAAAAAGCACAATGACTCTGAGCTTGTGGCTCTCCATCCCTTTGCTGAGCTGATTCATACAGCGGCATTGACATTGAGTCTCGGGAGAACTGTTCGCTTCCCAGGCCAGCTAAAAATATCCAGATTCACATTTATAATGCCAGGAGCTGATAAATTTGCTGGGGAAATGCAAGCAGTGTCATTGTTGTGCTAGGAACCCTGTTCTGATAAATTGATGAGGGGAAAGAAATTGCTTGGCATGCCACAGACCCATGATGCCCTTTCCCCTGGGATGGCGAGCAAGCAAAGCATGTTTTCCTTGCCAGCAAAATCCCCCTTTTCAAGCATCGTAGGTGGCAGCAGAACACATTAGACTTAAAAAGGAATATAGAAGGCAGACAGCATCCTTTTGATCAAAAGCATGACATGACATAAAACCAAATCTTATCTTCTGTAAAATATTTCTGTGTTGCTGTTAAGAAAGGAGTTTTCTTTTAAAATACTCTTTGTCAAGATAAAAATTCCAGTTAAATAACCCTGCATTTCAGTGGTGACCTGTCATTCAACCAGAAGTTATTAATTTTAGGATTCAATAAGAAGCAGACTGTATATACATTTTTGTTTGGGGCTCCAGAATCTAAGCTTTTGTTACTGTCTGCTGCTAATATGCCTTTTTTTCCCTCTTTAGTGGGTCAACAGAGTTTTAGAAAGAGTGCTGCAGAAAGTCCCCACCACTCTAACTGGCCTGAAACGATGTGACATGGGTTACAACTTTAATTTAGTTAACATTCCTTGAGCACCTACTAGAAGTCAAGTATCATAATTGACATTTTCTAAAATGAAGAAGGTGCAGTGTACTAACAATGGGGCAGACATACACATAATGAACTCACTATAAATCAGATCATAAATATAATAGTCGATACATGAACAATTACTATGAGAAGGAACACAGGAAGTACTTCTGCTGGGAGAAGACCAGGAAGGCTGGTCTTCCATAGAAGGGGCAGAATTTGTGCCTGGGACAGCACATCCCAGGGAATGGGGGCTTCCTAGTAGGGGAGGAGTATTTCTAGCTGACAGAACCACATGGCAGTGAGTAAGGAAAAGCACTATCTGAATCTGGTACCCAATTAGACTGTTTAAACGGTTTAAATAGTATTTTTTTCCCACTGGGTTTTTACCTTTGCCAAACAACTGCTAAATTGGCTATAATTATTTTAGATCATTAACTCTGAAAATTACTGTTTGTATTATTTCCTACCCAGGCCTTGTACCCATTATGACCTGGCATCTAATGAACAGGTGGAGGGTACAGGCCTGGAGGTTTGTCAGGCACTTGACCCAGACCGAAAATGTCATCGTAGTCTTCACTAATGAAATCTTGTGGACTTAAGTCTCAGTATGATGTTCTACAGGTTGTCATTTGTTGATTTATAAAGTTCTGAAGTGAAAAAAAAAACAGGATAGCCACTGTATCCTCGAATGAAGAATAATGGCTAGAATTTTAATTTTATGTTGCATTTAATGGATTTGAAAATGTTTCTGTCTTTAATTTTCTGGTCTTATCCCTTAACCTGCTTTCTTCTAGATCAGGCAGTATTTTATAGGTTTGAGGCTTCAATTTCAATAACAAAAATCCATAGGGGACAAAAAGAGTTTATATTTTGTGATTGAATAGAAAATGCAATATATGAAGATTTAATGCAATTTTAAAAAATAACGTAGCATAGATATGCATGTTGAAGTACTTAGAAGAAGTAGAAAAATGTGTGTATCTTATTTTGAAACGCATCAACAAATACAATGTGTCAATGGATGGACATATGGGCAGATATGTCATAAAACAAACATGGTAAAATGTTAATGGTAGAATCAAGATTTGTGAGCATGTATATTGATTACAAAATTATTTTTAGCTTTGTGGAATGTTTGAAATTTTTATAATATAATGTGGTGGGAAAAGGTAGGTAGCATAGACTAAAATTGGTAGAGGTGTTTAGATAAAATTTATGACATACTTAAAATGAAGAGAAATTTCTCTGACATCAAAATGCAGACACAAAGAAATAGCTGTGTTTGTGAGCCAAAGATACACAGTCTTTTGTCACCATTAGCTTGTGAGTCTATCTGATTAGAGAAAAAAGTGTTCTAGGAAAAAGAGGGCCAGATCTTCAGTCCACTCAGCAACACAGAAATAGATTTTAGAGTTACTTTCTGTATATAAAAGGCCTAAATTCTTCAAAAGTAAGGTGAGTTTTGTCTTCTCAATCATTTCAACATATCTTGAACAATTCATGTATTCCAGTCTTAGCCCTGGGACTTCGGGGAGGAAGTAATTCAGGACTTCTAACATCAAGAAATAAGGTGATATGATAATGTGAATGGAGGTATTATAAAATGCTGTGAGCCATTGAGTGTATTAGCTCTGAGGTCTTGGGATCTTGGCCAAGTTACTTAACTTCTTCGTTCTTCAGTATTTTTATCTGTAAAGTCTGGCTAATAATAACTGTTAACCCATTGCCTTTTAAATAGCAAGTCCTAATGAAAGGTAGCTAATTACTTTAACTTAGAGAGAGAGACCAAGTTGGTGGTGCTGGTGGTAGTGGAGAACCCAATCCAACCATTAGTCCATAAATAACCACAAGTGTTAGTGACACATATCTTTCTTTCTCCCCCGACCCCCAGCCCGTTGTTGCCATAACATACTTACAAAACCTCCTTCATGGAAATGGAATGGACTTTGTCATGGATTAGGGACAGATTCTCCTTTCCCACCCTCAATTAGAGATGAAGAGGCTGAAGTGATTGAGACAGCTGACTTGCCTTAGTCACACAGCTGGTCAGTGGCCAGGAGAGGAGCCCATGAGGTAATAAAACTTTTTACTGTAGAGAGAAATTGAAGAAGGGTTATATTCTTTCAGAAATATATTTTAGGATTTCTTAGAGAAAATACTTAAACATATTTTTATGTTGTTAGAACAGAATGCGTTCAGGAGAACTTAGATACAGTGTGTGAAACTAGTGGACCCCCTGGTAGCATCTGTGGAAGTATATTGCACGAAACCGCTCTTGCTCACTTGGCTGTATGGCATGGTTACACCTTGCCATATGGGTTGCTTTAACTATAGGTTGATATTTATAAGCTATAGAATCTGTGTCTTTTTGCCCTACGCATAGTTAGAAGTGGCAAAGATTGCTTCCCTCTTTGTGACAATGAAATGAGTATTCTGGTAGCTTCTCTATGTGTGCATCTTATTGGATTTGTGGGGCAAAGCACATTTTCCTTGACAGGACAGAGATTGCCTCTGGAGATCTGCCATCTCACAACTTTGAATGAAAGTCTCTGGGTGACTTAAGTATTGGAGCCGATGGCCTGCTTTGGCTGTGAACTTAAGTACTTTGACTGGAAGACTCAGATCAGAGGTAAGATGAAGGTTCTTAAATAATAGGGGAGGGTATTCCTTACCACGGAAGAGAGGGAAAGGTGAGCAAGAGAAACAGGGAGAGGATTGGGAAGGAGAAAGGGAAAAGGAGAGAGAAAATGAATGTGATGCAAAGATGAAAAAGGATGAACAAAAACTGCTGATAAAATTTTTTTTTGCAGAAAAATTTGTTTTTTTTGGCCCTTCATACTACCAAATTTTATAAAAGTAATTGTCATAATATAAGGGATCAAACAAAATTAAGGTAAAACGTGTCAGATGAAAATCAATGAAAGAAATAGGATCCCCCTCAAGCAACAATGCAGAGTTCTGAGAAAGACAAAAGGACACTTTTTGTATGCAGTTCAGATAAGCTCCCAGTGAGAAGCTGGTATTAGCAGAAGAATGAATACTCGAGCCCCCAAGTCGTACACTGGAAAGCATGCTAGAGCCCATTGTCTAAAAGAGAAGAAAGGGAGGAAAACGGTCAGGACCATGCTGTGCTTTGGGGTTTCTAGGCCTTTGCTCTGGTGAGCAGACTAAAAAGCACTATTGATTAACTAGCTAGGTCTTATGAGAGGCGGGGACAGAGGTACCACATACGGAGTAATCTGGACTGTCCGTGCTTTGGAGAGAATGGAATCACACCAGTAAGTCAGGGGGCCCTTGTAATTCCAGGGAGTAAGTGATTTCTCTTATTGTTTGCTGTTCATTCCCAGCCTCAAATGATAAAGAAGTAGGCAGTGCTTTTGAGGATTTTTTACTTAACCCTCGAAAAATCTAGTTCCATCTTTCGCAATATTCATCATTTCTCTGATGATGAAAATAAAAGTCTTTAAATAACTGCATGAGCTGTTAAAATGACCTGCAATTGAGAATCAGTGTTGACAAAGAATAGCATAATGTGAATGTGTAGGCACAGGGTTACTTAAGAACTGAGGAGAAAAAGAAGTAGGAGCTAGTTATCGATAGAAATCTTCTGCGTGTCAGGCACTGTGCTCTACATGCATTACTTAACTTCATCCTCACAACAGGTCTGGGATTTGAACTCAGATCTCTATGACTGAGGTCCCTGTTCTTTTTCTACTACATCAGGTGTGTGCCTTTTGGCTCAGGACTTTTCAACCACGTGTTGGATAATGATGTAAAAGAGGCTGAAATTCAAACCAGTATACTTTCCCTGGGTTAGCTACTATGACGGAAACTATCAGCTAAAATGGCATTTGGAGAGTAGGCATAAATTCTCATTATTTAGTCTCCTGAGGAGAACTTGCCAAATCATATTAGTTCCCTTGTAGGGACATTTGGTCCTGTCTAAAATGTCCACTGAGACATTTGGTCTATTCCAAGAGGTCCTTGATCATGTGGCATGACAGGCTACCAAGGAAGAAGGCTGATCATTGGCAATACAGCCACAACATGCTTACTGGACCAGTAACACGTGGTGGTGTTTTTAAGTTTTAATCTTGTGAACCAGGAAGATAGAGGTTACGGGCTACTGGAACCCAGAGATGTTTGCTAAGCTGGGACGTTTTGTGAAAAGACTAATATCAAAGACCATTTGGCATGGATCAAATATGTTCACAGACTTCTCTGACAGGATGGAATTTCAAGGGCCTTTTGCTGTGGGCCACTTGTCTCAATAGACACATCTGGCTAGTAGCCCGCTACTGGACAGCACCGGCCCCACGCTAGGAAAAGTAATCACTCAGTGCTTAGTGAATCTATTTTCATTCATACACTTGCTGTTCATTCCCTCTATGCCATTACCTCATCTACTTGTTTGTAGAGGGGGCACACCATTTCCATATCATTGGAGAACATGAGGGGTCTAGAGGGAAATGAATATGTGTATTGATTATCTCAGAGAGGACTTCTGCATGGTACTTAGCTGAAGGAAACTAACTGCCTTGTCATTTCAGGAAGATTAAATCATTAGCATCTGATTCATTCAGTTTAATACCTGTGTATATGCAATAGAGATGACTATATATATACATAGAGAGTCTCTGTCTCCTTTTATATATATGTATGTACATATATATAGGATATATTATCATATACACCTTATTAGGGATACATATCATATATACATGGGTGCGCAAAATAAGTTTACAGTTTTTATATGGAAAATACCATAATTAATAAAAAACACAAGAATAAACTCTGTGTTTCGTGTACTCACAACTGTAAACCTACTTTTGCCCACCCTGTGTATCCCCAATAAGTATATGTGGAATTGGCTCACATCCCAGAACACAATACACTGAAACTTCTGATTAAAGATGGTAGGTAAATGAAATGAACATCCAGTAAAAACCTGTGTTTATTTTTAAACAGAATTAAGAGACTAAAATTACAACAGAATGTAAGACAGAATAGGACTACAGCTGTACATGGGAGTCACCAATGTCGGTAATATTTGCTTACTTCCTAGCCTTCTGTAGCTTAGAGGGGAAAACAAATATGACCTTCAGGCACGTGCCTTGTCATTATACACCTCAGGTCTTCCTATTCTGTTTTTCCTTCTGTGATTCTATTACATTTTAAATCTATCACGCATTGCTGGCTCATGAGAAACAGAGACTGTGGCCTTACCTAAGGAGAGAGAGGCAGGCGGAGGGTTTTGAGGATGCATCCTAAGCAGAGAATATAGCGACCATGCTACGCCGTTGCTCTACATGGAAGACAGAGTTCCGCATGGCAGGAAGCTTCTTTAGGTGGTCACTGGAGCCGTTTGTCTTGGTAGAAGTCTGTGCAGGGGAGGGACATGAGTCTCAGCTTGGGAAAATATGCTTTACCAATATATATGTGAAGTCTTTGAAGTTCTAGTACTGTCTGATGCACAAATTAGGAGAAATTAGTAAAAATTTCAGGTTATTTCTTGTATACCAATGATGCAATCAAGTTCTTATTAATTTTTTAACTCCTGGATTCGTTCATCAAGATTCCCTTATGGAGCTAAGCAAACAGAACTGGCGGACCTGTCATTTGGATTTATCACGATTGTGGGTATTTAGTTCCCTACAACAAAAGTAACATGTAGAATAATAGACTTTCAGTCAGGCAGACATGATTAGAAGCTGGCCTCCATTACTTAGCTATTCTGTGATTTTAGGAAATTGCTCCATCTCTCTGAATCTTACTTTGTTTACATCAGTTAAAAGTAAACACCATCTCACAGCCTCACTGTGGGAAGGAAATAAAGGCATTTATCTAATTTGTCTGGGACAGGGTCTAGCAAATATTGATTGCCCAATAAATACTCAATAAATGCCTGAAATGCATCTTTGTGCTGTATTCCTCTAAGAACTTCTTGTTTGTACTTTTTACCCACCACTGTGGTTTTAAATAAGTTCTGTCTACAGGTTAAACTTAAGTTAAAATTCTCTATCCTCCTCTTAATTTTGTATTGATTAATATAATTAATCTGATTAGAAGTAGAAACCATGAGTCAAATTTTCTGAAAAGTCACTAAATGAAGTATTTATTAAGTAGTTACTCTATTCCACTGTTGGCTCAGGAAATATAACAATTAATTATTATCAATGCTATTGCCTTAAAGGAGTCTTCTATTAGTCTCATCTGTGGATCAAAGTTGCTAGGTAATGTGAAGTCAGTCTTGTATTGCTGAATGGGGGGAGGCTCAGAATCCCAGAGAACACAGGATTAGCTCCTGGCCCCATCTTGCTGGGTCAACGAATAACCCCAGGTACCATGTTCAGTTGTAATAATTCCAGTAGTCATAGTTAATATATGCCATCTCATCCAGATCAATTCACAATTATCTTTAAGCTTTTTTGAAATATTGAGAATAGCCTGATGACCATGACTGATACTTTAAAAAGTCCAGGAATGCAGAGATTCCAGATGGACAGCTACCATTTTAGAATATGCATGCCCCAGGTTTTGTGAAGGGAGAGTGGGAAGGGAGAATGACATAATTAGATTTTCCTTAGAAGCAGATCTGCAAGGGCAGTGTTGCAAGCTAATTCAAATGAAAAATCATGGGAGATGTAAAGTAAAGCAGGACTGTGAATGATGAGGAAGAGGCGAATTCAGTGGGGTTACTAATGGCATGCTACATCGAGGATGTCAAAGAGAAGAAATCTGTACAGCTCTGATTCATTCATTCTCATTGTCTATTTCAGCACTTGTGGGGTTGTGGTGGATTTATTCCAAGCTATCCTTTAGGAGGTTGGGGTTCTTCCCTGACAGTTGCTGAAGCTGTGCAAACAAATGTGTTCACCATGGGAACGAATGAGTTCTCGAGATGAGAAAGAGGAGGACTTGGAATGAGACACACAGGGATATTGTGCTAAAGGCCAGTTTACAAACCATATTCATTTTCTTCTAAACCAGCTCTTCCAGGGTCTTGGGATGCTGCAGCCTTCGGACTGCTGTGCGTAGAAAGCTCTTCTCTCTCATAGATCATCGAATCTGGGAATTTATTTTGTTCTTCTGAATCACGTTAGACTCCAGAATAATTTGCTTTATTTTCTCCAAACCTTTCATCTCTTTGGGAATCTTTTGGTTTCTAGTCTAGAGAGTTACTTTCAGTAGCTCATTGACTGCCAATGAAGTAATAATTTTCAGAGTGCTATACTCAAACGCAATTGATGGTCAAAGCCTGTTCAAAGAAGGAGCTCAGCCCTAAATATCTGGGAACTCATTTTCCCCCCTGCCACTCCCTAGGCAAGGAGTGTACTTAAAATCACATCGGTACACTTTTATAATAAGATTTTATAAACATAAGAAAAGGGTGGTTCTCTCCTCTCTACAGGCAGTTATAACTTGTACTTTTATTCCTACTCTTTTGTCTTTGGTTTGCTTTAGCTATTTCTAGTCAGTAGGTAAGCAATACTATGACTCTCAGTGAAACTTGAGAGATGACTTTCAGTCCTTAGAATTTCTTTATAGTTTCAAGAAGCAAGACTTGAGAAGATGGTTTGAATTAAAAGTTTTGTGTGGGTTTAAATGAAAAGTAACACGATGTACTCAGAGTAGCAGAGTCTATCTAGTACATTTAAATTGGTTGAGACATGCACACTTCACTTTGGAAATCACTATAAATCAATGCAACAGAGCAAAAAGCACTGCTATTCCCTTGTTCTTTTCTGAAGGGTTCAGAAGACTGGAAGAGACTCCAAATCATTGTAGGGAGAACATGTTGAATCCTAGAGAAAAATGTAAAGAAATGCACCTTTTTGCATATTGATTCTTGAAATTTTACCTGCATTTAAAGCTGCTTGTTCAAGAAGTTTGTTCAAGTGACTATATTTTGGTCTACATGGTATTAAGAAGATGTAGGTTTATTTAACTAATAAGTGAATTCATTGTTGCCCCCCATTTAAACAATTACTTACCTGAAACACTTGCTTGTACTTGGAGGAATATAAGGGGACTAAGTGGTAATGGGAAAAATACAATAAAGATTAAATAAAAAATAAAATAAAATTCAAAACAGAGGCATAAACATAAACATGTATCACTTACTTGCAAAATAGTTTCTGTAGGTGATGAATAGTTTAGAAGAAAGATAAAGGGTTTTACTACTTCTTCAAAGATAATGAAAAAATACATATGGATAAGAATACATTAGAATTACAAGTCAATTTATTCAGGGTGCCACGGTTAGGAGCATGAGCTTGGGGGTCTTGGTTCTTCTGTTTAATACCTGTGTGACCTCGGGCCAGTTATATGACTTCTGTGAATCTTCCTTTTCTCATCCATTCAATGAAGATAATAATGGTAACTACCTCTAGAGCTGGAGTGAGCATGAATGAGACGGTGCACAACAAAGAATGAGAGGAGGGAGACACAACGTGTGCTGGCTTCACTAGGAACATTTCTTACTGGAACAAAATGAGGGATGCTTTACCTCACAGTGAGAGAACAGCTTGCTTTTCTGACTGCGACTTCAATATGGTAAAGGAAATGAAACATAAAGGGAGAATTAGGAGCTGGGGGTTTCGAAGATTTAAAAACAATTTCAAGAATGCACACTTTCAGCTGTGCAAATGGGCAAAACTTTTGATAAGCAAAGTGACCAGTCTGGCACAGACATAGCAATACGTAAGTTGGAAAGTGCTGTAGTTAAACTTGCTCAAGAAGCAGCCCTCCGCTAGTACTGTATTATGTTTGGGTTTAGTTTTCATATATTGTATCCATCTTTGTTTCTTTCATTCCAGTGCAACATTATGGAAGCATTACTCAGAGGCACTCGGCTTTAGCATATATTTGTGGAGTGTCTGAATGAAAATCCCAAAGCTGGTTACTAAGAGTTTTTGAAAGTCATATTCGTCGTCAAACCACAGAGGGATAGCTATCAGGAAGGAAATAACAACTCCTAATCTTTCAATAATAAGACTTATTGAATTACCCAAGTTCAGTGGGGAGCCCTCGCTTTGCAACCTTGCAAATTACCCCTATTAGTTAATTAATTAATGTTGCTTATCAAGAGGTGTTCAGTGATGGTTTGCAAAAATCACTGAAGGGCATGTAAAGAGAATTGAAGCTTAGAATAAATGACCTACAGGGGACCTTCAAAGTGAGATTTTTGTATTCTCAAGAATTATGTTTGCTGTCATTTAACATTCAATCCAACCTCTTGTCTAGGGAACCAATTCGGATTAAGGGAAATTTTAAAAATACCTGAGCAATCAATATCTCGTTCATTAAGTCCTGTTTCTGCCCAGGCCTGCAGAGCGTAAGCCTGCCTTTGCTGCCGTTTCTCTTACATCCAGGCACTTTGGGATAGGAGCCGTCTTTTTAACATCAGTTTTCACCTTGAAGCTTGGAAGCTGTAGCTGTATAAAAGAGTTGACATACTAGGTCTAGTGTATTAAAACCTTTCCTAAGACAACTAATATAACTTTGCGAAGGTTCATTTATATTTAAAGGAGGAAAAAGACAAAAACACAAATGGACATAACAAATCATGTAGACAGTAAAGAAATACAAGAAATGATTGAAAAGTGACTGCTTGTTCTTGTGTTCTCAGTATCTTATTATTTAACTTGGGGGGATGTTCTAGATCTCCAGTTAAATGTGTTTTCCCTTTCCCTACATAAAGAAAAAAAATGCTGAGATTTACTTGTTTTGGTCTTGATTGAAACGATCGACTTTCTTGCCCCGAAACGTCCTGTAGTGGACAATGGTGACACAGAGCGCAGGCGGTGCCGGCGAGCTGGTCGGCTCCTTAGCAAGTACAGATGTACATCCTTGCCTTCTTCTCCGCATGCTCTCATTCACAGAAGGCATCGGCTAAGTTATTTTGATTCACTATTTCAAGTGAAGAGATTGTGCTTTTATATTATTATTATTTTTTTAATATCTGTACTTTGACTATCTAAATTTTTCATTTTGGGCTGCCTTAAAACACAGTAGTGTGCCTCTGGGTACAAGTAAGATATTAACATTTTGTGAGCCAATAAAACCAATAATTGTGCAGTCTAAATTAACTCGTGGTGTATAAATTGCCTTAATATTTACACATGTATGCTGGCTTTGAAAATTAAAATGAAGTGAGCCAGTTTTCATGTATGCCATGCAAATGTACATCACTTCTCGTTCCTGAAGAAATTCATTTCACCCTCGAAGGTGTTATACATGGCTCCACCCTTTGGCATGGTGAAACAATCCTACTCTTTGGAATTTCACTTTGCAACCAGCAAATATGGTAAAAATGAAACTATGTTTGCTTCTATTGTACTTTCTACTGTCAGTGATCTCTCGTCTGTAGCTTAGTAAACCATGGGCTGCTACCAAAGTTGCTAAGTCATTGGTAAAGAGAGCTTGGCAGTAGGAGTTATCTCCATAACCCCTCTCTGGGTAAGTCATGGCATTTTAACAGGTGAATCCTCTGAGGGAATTGAGTTCAGGGTGATAGCCATAGACAAGCCTGGCCACACTGGTAATGGGTAGAAAATATGTTAGAGAAAATAGATTTTTCAAACTTACAGATTCTTTTTCCTAAACATGTTGTTGGTTGGCTGTGGCATTACCTTATAAGTGAGCACTAGATGCTACATAGAACCCCACACTTCTGGCATGGATAGCAGTATGCATCAGTTTGGGAGATCCCTGGCTTTCCAAAACTCATGAGCACCAGGCTGAAGTTTGTCATGATGAAGCACAGGAAAAATAGCTGAAAGGTTGAGACGGAAGTCTCATCAGCATGTGCTGCACAGTGACCATCAAATGGGTGGCAGCTGCCAGTAAGGATTCCACATCATCACATCTAGGAAGACATGAGAAGGTACCCTGATAGGCAGAGATGTGAAGTAGACATAGTCGGAGTCAGACAAATGCACAATGTTAGAGAATTGATTATAAAGAGAAAGGACTCTAACATCTACTAGATGTTAGTCTAGATATTAGATAGATATTAGTCTCAGCTGGGTGATTTTCAAGAGCAAAGCTGGACCCTATTTTTCATGGCTGCAAGTGTAGCATCAGACATTATCCTAAGAACTTTAGAGATTATTTTATTCTCCAAAAACTGAAGTTTGTATTGATAGTACATTCATTTAACAGATGAGGAAACTGAGCCACATGGAAGTTGTTACTTGGCTAGAGTCACGCAGTCAGTATGGAAGAGAGTAATTATTCCCACCCAAGAGATCTGACTCCAGAGCTCATGGTGGTTAACATGATGCTCTGTGGGGCAGGTTATGAAAGCTTCATCTATGACACATTTGAATAAAGCAGGGCCATAGCTGAGGCAAAAATAAAAATACATAAGACAAAGTATCCATCATTATGTCCAAAGTACAGGTTCAAATTGGGGCCAGGGATGGCATGACTTGAGCTGAATTTTTGACTATGAACTTGTTCTCATCTTTTTTGACCACAGACAGAACTGTTGCAAAAGATTAGTGAACAGCTGGGTACCTAATGACCATGAGTATTAGAAAGAGAAGGAGAAGAGGTAGAAAAATGCAAATGTGAAGAGAAATTAGGCCAAACACCTGGTAGGTACTTAATAAATGTATTTTAGTAAATAAGTGAAACAGTGTTCCACATTTTTTAAGGAGCTACCATTCTCAAAATTTTTTTTCTGATAAAAGAATGTTTATTGTGCATATAATCTCTGCATTGTGCCAAGGAAGATGTTATCGTCTATATTTGGTTTTTGTATTCAGGAATGGGAGACTTTTTTATTCTATGCTCTTTCATGTTGTTGGGTTTTTTTTTTTTTTTTTAGCATTTCACCTTTAAAAATACACAATAGGAAAGATTCTTTTTGTAACTTAGCCTGATTCCTGTGCCTTTTCCAACTTAACTACATCTTATCATGTAGGAATTTAGGGACCAAAACCACAAAGATCCAGGGGGCCTAATTATCTTTCCTAGACCTGCTTTTGCATTCTAGAGCAATAATCTATCAAAGCCATTAAGGTTAGAGGCATATTTACCATTGTTCTTAAAACTGTCTCTAAAAAAAGATATATAGGAATTTTAGTCAAGGGACTTGACCTGAAGACATTTAATCATCAGCCCAAGTTAAAAAAAAAAGACATTCCATCTTTGAAAGTTGCAGACTACTGGTCTGTCCCATTGTTTGGAATTATGCCTACATGTGTTTGAAATATTTTCCCTAATATCAATTAGTATGGTTTTCCCACTGCAATTCACTGCACAGTGTTTCTTAAGAGAATTGCTTATTACATTTCAACCTTAGAAACCAATTTTGAACTGCATTTTCTTATTGAATATATTTGACACAGTCTGGATTTAGTGAGAATAACCTCTGTATATGACATGGCAGTAACACAGATGGGCTATCACTTGTAGAAGGAGATTGAATAAATGATAACATAGAAGGAGATTCATTAGGTAGTTGAACATAATCACAGTCCCTACCAGTTCTCAGTGGGTGTTTTTATAGAGCATGAAATCCTAACTAACATCCGCTAAGTAAACTCTGGTTCTGCCCTAATGGAGAGGAACAGTGGCACAAATAATCCTAAACCTTGGGAATTCAAATGCCTTTATGCTTGACTTTTCAATGCTTTCTATAATAATTTTCACAGCACGTTGCTCTTCTAATTATGTTTTGTTTTGGCTAATACTGAAAGAAACTTGTATTTAGTGATTTGGTGATTATGGGCTATCTGATGGGTTAGAGTGGAGTGCCAGGAGTGTGTTGGAAAACCACGCTGTGGATGATTCCCAGTACTTTACGCAAAGGAATATCAAACAGTTAAAAGCCTTAAAGAAAGAGAAATGATCCTGCTAGTGGGCAGATGGCTTCAGAACCTCAGTTGCATTAAATTATTTTTTGACCTCCTCCTTTTTCCTTTTTGGCGACATAGGAAATAACTCAAAAGCAAAGTAGTCCAAGTACATTCGCTCTAAGGCTTGGTCATGAGGAGTACTCAGATCTGGGTACCGCAGTCATTGGAGTTAGGAGCAATTTGATCAATCGAGTGTAGAAGTCCAAAGCCGGGGAGGGGGGAAGCAAGGCAGTGGGTCAAAGTCAAGCAGCAAGGAGAGAGGCCTCGACAAGTAGTTTCTATAGACCCAAGCAAGATACTTGGTTAAAGGCTTAGCATGCAACCAGGCAGCCACAATTCCGTAAAAACCTGAACACAGGGTGAAGGAGTAAGAGGGACTAGCCAGATGTCCTGTGCAGTGCCGCAAAATGGCAGTAAGAAGGGATACTAACCACGGAGGCAAGATTTCACTCTAGCCAAGAAGCCACCATTGTGCAGGGCAGCCACTCACCACCCCTAGCCACACCAGTCAGAGCCAAGGCCACTTTCTTGACTGAGGACAAGGCCAAAACCACCCAAGCATCATCTTTAAGACACTAATCATGATTGTTACAATAAAACTCCAAACCCTCCAGAAACCATCACTGTGATGAAAATGTTAGGGGACAATGAAAATGTTTGTACAGCAGGGTCTGGGTCAACCACTTGGAGGCTCAGCTTTCAGTTCTAAGTTCTTTCCAGGGCTGTGAACAAGATCTAATCCCTGGGCTCTTTCAAAACCCTTTAAAATGCTGGCCAATGGAGTATCGCATTCCCTCCCTTTTGTTGGTTTCCTCCGGTACAGCGAAGATAAGGAGTTTCAAATTTTTCAACAAATATTAAAGAAGCAGAAAAAATGGAAATAAGAAAGGGAGATGGGTAAAAATAGGTATGTATGTCACACGTAAGATTGCTCTTGCTTTCCACGGGCTGACACTGATGAATTGTTCCTGGCAGTCAGGGGTGCTGGGTGGAGTGGGGCTCGGCAATGGAGAAATGCTCTAATTGATTTGGCAAATGTCTGCTGTGGGTGAAGAAAAGGGGAGTGTTGACAAATTGGCTACCTATTTGTCAACCTTCACTTTGTTCCCAAAGAGCCAGTATTAATTAAACTTCACTTCATTTTTGCTTGCTTTATCATGTAGTTATTATTGGGATGTAAGTGTCACGAGAGCAGAGACCCTGACTGGCCTGCTCCGCAGCCTCTGGAACAGCAGTGAGCTGGGCCAGGCACTCAAGCAGTGTGTGCCCAACTCCTGAGGTTGTAGGCCCATTGTGCTGTACCCGTGGAAGTGACTTCCTGGGTTGGCTAAACCCAGGGAGAATCAGCATTCTGTTTTTTTTTTTTTCTATCTGCATAGCAACATCAGTTTGGGCACTGGTTTGCAGTTTGAACGATATGCTTCCTCTGCAGCCAGCTGGTGTAAACGTGGTCACTGACACAGAGGCTTTTCTCCCAGTGGGGAAAAGGCATCGTCGTGACAGGCTCACCTTGTAGCTTGCCCCTCACTATCACCTATGTTAGAGGGGATGTCCACTCCTAGCAAGCCGCTCCTCCTTAACTCTCCCAGCATTTGGAGCCCTTGCTCTCTGCTCTTCCCGTCTGCATCTTCACCAGTGAGGCAATCACAGCCCTTCATAATTCCTGTGTACAAGGGGTTTCCTGTGTTGTCTGTTTGCCCCATGTGATGTTCCTTGCATCTGTTGACTTGTGTTATTTGTTTCCTATACTTTTATTTTTTTAAAGATTTAATTTATTTATTTTTAGACAGAGGGGAAGGGAGGGAGAAAGAGAGGGAGAGAAACGTCAATGTGTGGTTGCTTTTCACATGCCCCCTCCCGGGGACCTGGCCTGAAACTCAGGCATGTGCCCTGCAACCCTTTGTTTCACAGGCCGGCACTCAGTCCATGGAGCCACACCAGCCAGGTATAATTTTACTTTTTATAACACATGAAAGTACTGTTGAGTTTTTTCTCAAACCTGAAATATTTCTTTTTATGTTGTATAATAACCTTAGGAAACATTGAATTCTATGAATTTAATACCAACATAATATTGGGATCATTGTTTAAAGCAGTAAAAGCCTTTTTATTCATGTTTCAAATTTCAGAAGAATTCAAAGCTTTTTTTCCTATTGAAGTAAGGCATTTCATAAGTATGTCAACGTGCTTTGAGGAAGAAGTTAACGGATGGAACCCCAGCAGATCCTGGTCTAATGATGCTTATGATCTCAAAAGAGGCCCATCTAATGCACATTCCACCTGAGGACATTTTACCAAATGTTGCCTTCTCACCTGTGATTGGATCTAGATGGCGATGGAAGCTCACTCTACAAGACACAACAAATACCCAGCCAGCCACTACACGTGCCTCCTCTCACACACCTGGGAAAACCTGCTGATTTTTCTCCCTGCCTGGACTTTGCTCGATCCCTTACACAGAGGGAAACCTAGTTTCCTTTTCTTCCTGACTTCAAAAAAAGTAAAAACGACAACCAAAATACTTTCTCTCAAGAATTGGCACGTCTCTCATTTCTGCCAGTTTTTTAAAGAGAGTGTGTGTGTGTGAGTGTGTCGGAGGTGGGTGGTGGTGTGTCTGGCAAGGATCAATTATACAAAATAGTCCTGCATCATTCCCATTTTATTGTTGTAAAGCTGAGGCAAGAGCCGGTGAACTGATATTGTCTCTACTTAGTGAGTCTGTGATTCACTGATTTGTTTGCCCTAGGGAAACTTGCATAAACTAATTGATAAAATGGACATAGAGCAATTTCATCTTGGGGCTAATAATAGTATACTATGACTGGCTGTCAAGCATATCTTTCAGACTTTCACAATTTTATTGCTGTGGCTTTAAAAGATTGATGCTTATCTATTTCCAAATGAAAATGTTAATTTATCCTCCAAAAGGGTTCTGAAAATACAACCTTCTCAGAAAATGCGGATATAGCTAATAGCCATTTATCAGGATGTAATTGGAGAAGTGCTGATGGAAGCTATAGGGTTTTTTAAATATTAATTTCTTAGGTGGTTTCCAAGTGGTTATTCTTCTTAACTTCATTTCTTCATACCTTGCACACATAGCTATCCTTTCCAATATCTGGGCTACAGATAAATGATCCATGACCTTTCACTAATATAGATTAACCTGGCTGTCTTGTCAAAGTCAAGGGCAAGTGGGAGAAGTTCTCACTGGTAGCTTATGAAAGGTGGTGGTCTTTCATGCAACTTTTCAGGTCCCTTCAGTGGAGAGTGGGATTGGGTTTGAGTGCAAGTCATGTGAGCTTCTGGCAGCAAACTCAGTTCCACTATCAGTTTCACCTCAGTGTTATCTTTGCTCTGCTCCAGACCACTCACCTGGCTTGTTACTTCCACAGCTTTGAGGGGCTCTTGAGCTGCACCTCTGCCCTTCGCTGGGCCAATCCATGTGAACAGTGGGTTCAGTAGTACTACCCATTGTCGCTACCTCCTCGTCAGCCATCACCTTATGAGCACACAACTAGAGTGCTATGTCAATAACCTAGAATGTATCTGACATTTTTCACCCAGGCTCCTATAATTAAAGATATAGATGCATTCACACATATATACCCATTTACATTCATGCAAGCATACACACATACATGCCTGCATATATACATACACACTATGGATATAGAGGCATTTTGGTCGTTGTTCATTTTAAAAGATGAGATCATTATATACACATTTTTTGTATTTTGCTTTTGTCATGCCATATTATCTAGCAGAAATCACTCCAGATCCAAAGGAATAGTTCTGAGTCATTTTCACATTTAGTTCTGAATTATATTCACTTTCAATTATTAACTTTGTTACTTCACACAAACCAGCAAACACTTATTGTGAGCATCTATAATGTGCATTCTAAAGCCTGAGATTTATTCAAATTTCAGAATTGAAAAGGGAACAAAGAGATGAACAATTCAGCCCTCCTGAAGAACAGATGAGAAAACTAAGGCCCCGTAAACGCCTATAATTCATTCAAGGTCATGGAGCCACCCGATGTCCTGCCTCCCATCAGAACCTAGCTCCTGCAGTCCCCCAGTTCCGCCCTCTTTCACTCGTATGCCACTGAGTCCCATAAATCAGTATGAAAGACTGGTTTGTCAGTTACCTCCAGCTTACTGTGAGAACATGCTACAACATAAAAATAAGTAATCAGGCCTGAAGGTAAGGAGAGAACAGGAACGAGCGAGAATTCAGGAAAGTTCCCGATAATGGTTTGTTGGTTGTGTAGATAGACCAAACTGTTTTTAATTGAACCAGATTTATCAGCCCGAGAGGCTCATTAAGATTCCCAGCATTTGAAGGGGCGTCGATAAAAGAGAGCGTTTCGTGTTGGAGAGCTGAGTAAGAGATCCTACAAAAGCATTTCACCCCCCACCATAACAGAGCTCTTTTCACAGAGAAAGTCCTGGTAGACTGTGGCCGAAGGTCCACGCTGGCCTCTGCAGCACATCTGGAAAGGCTCAGCTTTCAAGCCAGAGCTCCTCTCCCTGCGCCGGCGAACTTCCTCTTGAATGCTCTAAGCTCTTCCCCAAGATGCTGACGCCTGTGGCAAAATATGAGAACCTTCATGTTCATAGAAAATATAAAACAGGGTGTGCATCACATTGTTAATGGGGCTTCTGTGGATCTAGTCATTAACTCCTGCCAGATTTTTGTGCATCTGATGCCTTTCCATTGTGCCCAAAGTACTTTAGTAGCAGTCTGCGCATGCAGTCAATGCATTTGAGGGCATCTATTCTACAGCAGTGCTGTGCTGGGACTGAACACAGGGTGAGTGTGGTTGTGTGGGCCTTCCACGGCCAGGCAGGACATATGCTAGTGAATCTCCTGTGTGTTTGTCCCTCCAGGTAATTCAGTGTGGACTCTGTGACCTTCACAGACAAAACTGTGAGGGGTGAACAAGTGTTTCTCAAGCCAGCTAATTCTTTGTTTATTATGAAGCTGATTGGATCTTTGTATGCATTCCAAAGACTGCAAAGAAGGTGTGCTGCAGGCCAATGTGATTTCCCCTGGCAGGGACACTGAGCTCTACCAGTGTGTGACAGGGTTTCACATGCAGGGCACCTGACCGTTGGACATGCAATTGCTGTCCGTCCTGGGCTCTGTGTGGCAGTTCAGAAACAGCAGCACTAGATTCCAGGTCTGTACTGGGTATAGCATCTTTTCCTTTGAGTGCTCTGCATTTCTGTGCAAGCACTTATAATACCTAGGGCTTATTTGATACCTACTTGGTGTTAGGTTCTCCATTAGGTACTTCACAGGCGCTTTTCTAATATACCCATTTTGCCACTCATGTTATTATCGTCATGTCAGAAAAGGAGGGTCAGAGAGTCAAGGTAGGTTACACACCATCACAGAGCTGCAAGAGGCAGAGCAGGGTGAAGCCCAGATGCCCCTGTCCCCACAGCCCAGTTGAGAACCCCTGGCCATACTACTTTCCACAGCCCTGGGACAGTGTGTATTGGGGCAGGAGTTGTGTTCTGACAGAGATTTTAAAGGAGAGCCTAATTCTCTAGAGCTGAGTTTTAAATGTCAATAAGACATAGCTGGAGTCAGTGCTAATATATTTCCTAGAGCTGGGGTTTTTCTATGAATGTTGTACCCACTCGAGTACTCTGAGGAACAGTGGGGAGGGAGAGCAGACTGACTTTTCAGGGAATGTGACAGTTAAAAAAGAAGAAGAAGAAGAAGAAGAAAGGAAGTTAAACTATAATTCCAGGTCCTGGCAGAAAGTATCTCCAGGGTGGTAATGGCTGGTCCAATACTTGTTTCTCTGCATAGTCAGATAACCTAGCTTTCAGTGAGTGTAATTTCTCTGCAACTCTTGAGTTAACTATTTCTAAGTGTAGTGGGGGCGCACAGATAGTTCCCTAACTCAACACTCCAGGTGAGAAACAGTCTCTCATGAGGGTATATGCTATAAATATTTATAGTTATTCACATTTAAACTTAACAATTCTACAGGTCTTGAGTTAGTTTAATGTTGTTGTTGCTTTTTCAAAGTCTCCTTTGCAGCAGATTCCTGGGTGATGGGTGTTACTGTGTCATGGTATTTACTCAAGATAAGAACAACCTCAGAGAGACTAAGTGACCCTTGAGAGCTCACCTAGTGGCTGTGACAGAGCTAGGAGGTAAATGGTTGTTCTGTGGCACACTGTATGCAGTGTTTCACATAATTTCTCAAATGTTATATCAGTACGCTCATTTTGAAGGTGTCGCATTAGTTGAGGAGTGAATCCTGTCTGCCTACCTCTGTCTAATTATAGTTGGCCCTCCATATCTGCAGGTTCTGGATTGTGGATTCAGCCAACCTGGGATGGAAAATATCTTTAAAAATTTATATTGTTGCTGACATGTAATACGTATTTAGGCTTACAATGGTTACTTCTATACTGAAGTATAGACTGTATTTTTCTTGTCATTATTCCCTAAACAACATGTTATAACAACAATTTACATAGCATGTACATTGTATTAGGTATTTCAAGTAATCTGGAGATGATTTAAAATACACGGTGGGGAGTATAGGTTGCATGTAAATACTAGGCCATTTTATATAAAGGACTTGAGCATCTGTGGATTTTGGTATCTGCAGGGGTTGCAGGGGGTGGGGGGCAGGTCCTAGAATCAATCCCAGGAAAGACATGGATAGGGAGGGGCAACTTCTACTGTTTGGTAAACAATGAAGAGTTCTTGATACAGCTGCTTGATAATGACTCAATGTCAGTGTTAATGTTAACATTACCCAGTTAACATTGGTTAATGTTAACTTTACACAGTTAATGCCTGAGTACTTCTCAGCCCCTCCATTCCCTACCCTTAACCCACACTGGGTCTCCCGTCATCTTTGTGGTCTTTTAAACTATTTTCTATTATCTAGATATCTTGATTAGCTGCTGTCATATAGTAACCATGTGCTCTGACAAGAGTCCAATGACTAAGGGACCCCAAGCACAGTTTACTCAATGCTACTATCCGAGACACGCTGTACGTGAGTGGGGTCGGGAGATGAAGTTAGTTTAATATAACACACATTGTAGAAAGAAGTGTCAAAGTGTTAAAGAATTCTCTAGTCCATTCGACAGCAAATCTTTTGTTTTCCAACTTTAAGCATAAGGTAGAACAAATCACTAATCATTACTCCATATCATCTGTTGTCACTTCAGGGGATTGCTGGGGTCAGGGTGGCTGTTAATTACCTAAGAAAAGCAAATGCTCAAGTGAAGAGAAACAGACGATGGTGACAGTGAATATTAAGCTGTGTTTGTACTCCTGCCAACTCTTTAGGAGAGTTTTATATCCGTTGTTAGAGAAAAATTACTGCAAAACATCAGTGGAAACCTACAAATGAAATCCTGAAAACTATGAAGATTTATATCTTCTGGTCATCCAAAATACAGACAAATATTATTTATGAAGACTAAATACTTACGTTTTGATGCTAACATATTTAGTGCTAATAATTATTTCTGTACAGTGTTTATATTAATCCTGACCATGTTAATTCAGAATATGAGCTGTTATTTATCTTTTTTTACCAGTTTTAGGTAAATGTTTAATATAATATGCTTACTGTCATTCAGAAAACCAACTTTCTTCAAATATTTTAGAAGCACCTGTGTGCAAGCAAATGTTAATTTTATATGTAATATTCCTCTTGGACATAAGCATGTTAACTTCAAACCCGACATGTTTATACAGACATCCTCAATTTCCAGGGTGAACCAGTAGTACCTGGAGACTACCCTCATTTTCTTGTTGATATAACTACTATGCCCCCTCTCTTGGAACCTCGCAATCCTCCTTCGTGACTCCTCTCATGTGACACACATCCTTTCTGTCCTAACAACCAGAACTTCTGCGTTCCTATAATGTTTTTACCACTGCATTTCTAGTTTTAGTCCCAGCACCTCTGTCTCAGCACCCTATAATACCCAGGACCCATTTTTCCTCTCTGCCTGCCACGGGTCTTCTGGTCCATCCTGTGCATCTAGGTTGCTCCTTCTTTTGGCATCTGCCGACCACTTAATAAATATCCAGGTACAGACAAATTATAGATAAAATTTTAAAATGTTTGTCACAATAAAAAATAATGATAATAAACAATTTTAAATGCTATCAATGGCAATTATAATAATGAAAAACAACAATCATATTAGTAAGGGGGGAGAGTGTTTTCAGCCTTGCCAAGTTATTAATAATCAATTCTTTGAAGGTTTGAACAGTAGTTTAGATTCCATGAAGAGTCTGTTTCTTCATTTATGTTTTTTAAAACTTTAAAAAATTGTGTTGAATTTATTGGGGTGACATTGGTTAATAAGATTATGTAGGTTTCAAGTGTACATTTCTGTGATACATGATCTCTGTATTGCATTATGTTTCTATTACATTAGAAAGACCTGAGTTAGTCATTGCGAAGAGCAACAAATGTTTGGTGGTCTGTCAACTAGTTCTGGTTTTTCTGATCATAAAAGGGATCAGAAACTATGGAGGGAGTGTTCATGGATAGATCCAGTGTCCCAGCAGGAACTAATTAAGTTGAGGGCATGTCCTTCTTAAAAATGGCTGGAATGTTGAGTATATCAACACAGAAGAAAACTGGCAAATGGATTTCTAATGAATTCTTTGTTGGATTTATCTGCGTAATTATTTCTTTATATCCAGTTTTGACATTCAGATGGATTAAATATGGCCAACAACAGCAATAATTTCTTTCTTCAATAAGTTTGGAATGTCTTTAAATAGTAAGAAAGAAACTCTTTATAACCAATTGATTTATATCAAAAGTCAGCCTTCTTAGGAACTTTTCCTGTCTCTTCCTAAGTGTTAAAAATTACAATGCATTGTTTATGAAATAATAGAACCAGGCTCTTCCAGATATTGAATGTGCCACTGAGACGAGCCGTTGGAAATTAAAGATATATTTTTACTATTTTTTTTGTATGTATTGTTTCAAAAACTCATTTGGGGATCTCTACTTTTGATAGCCAGAGTTCTTGAGTATGAGAAAACAAAATCTGTTCTCTATGGATTTTCTTGCACAGCATGCTGGAAATTCTTGGCTAAGATCTGATTATGTTCTCAATTACTTTATATTTACTTTTAACTGTGAATAAAGCAGTGTTGAATTGCCCTGAGGTGCAATTTCTGCTATTTATGTGGTAGTATCTTAGTTTGATGAACATCCAATGTGGGGCAAAAGTAGTTTTACAGTTGCTTGTATGGAAAATAATACAATAATTAATAATTAATAATACAAGAATAAACTCTCTTTCACATTCACTGTAAACCTGCTTCTGCCCACCGGGTATTGATGGCACTCAGCCAATATTGATCCCAATACACCTTTTTTCCTGCATCAAGGCTTACAGAATTATTATTAACAAGAATTCTCCCCTCCCTGGCATTAGTTTTCAGTGATGAAACAAATAATTGTCAACCATTTCTCTCTTCTGCACAGAGGATCAGCGTTGTACTCTGAACAGCTCTGATTTTGTGAACAACTCTGAAGAAAAATATGTGCTAGTCAACATAGTAACTATAGTAAATCTTCTTTCACATTGTAATCCACTGATACTAATTTCTGTCATTTCATAAAGAATTTTCCAATTAGTTTATTCTGCTTTTTTTTACAGTATTACTATTGCCATTGAACTTCCTCGCAACTGTTTTACTTTAAATTTTTTTAAAATTTTTATTGTGTTTTTTCCATTACCATTTAGTCCCCTTATAAGTCTACAGCACCCAGTATTCCCAGGCAGTCTCCCATCCATGTCCCAACCAGGCCTGACCCTGCTTAGCTTCCAGGATCAGACAAGGTCTGGCACATCTAGGGTGGTACAACTTTTCTCTGTCTTTAGTGAAAAAACTCATCAATATCTTACTTGAAAGCTTTTGCTTTTCACTTGTGGAAAACCTCAACAGATGTATGTGAATCCTGCTTTGGAAACTACAAGAAAGTTTCAGTGTCTTCATGCCACTGTGTGACAACTTTGTACAACAGACAGCACAGTGGGGCCCACGGGTGGAAGATGTTCGTCCTGGAGGTCCAGTCTTGGGACTTTCATCCCTTTACTTCCTGTTTGCAGTATTCCTTTTGTGCTACTCACAAAAGTCATGTATCAATAGAGAACTTCGTTCTACATACAGATTCATGGTGTATTTTGTATCTGAAAGCTTCTTTGCTATTTACTTTAACATTTTGCCATACTATAGTATGCAATTTATAATACTATTTTCATGTTTTACTACTTGTATATGTCCAACAGATTAATTTAAGTCATTACTCCATTTTTTGTGTGTGAATTAGAACAATCAAACACAATAAAGCAGTGTGTGTTTAAATAAGAAAAAATACAAAGTTGTTAAGTATAGGCACTGATAAGCACACTATGTGAGATTGAATCAGCTGAAATAAATAGTACCCTGTTTGCCAGATAATACTAGAAATAACCAGTCCACATATTCCATGTATGTGAGATATTTAAAAACATAAGAGCTGTTAAGAACATGATAAATTTTTATAAGAATCATAATCAATCTTACAGTTCAAATCTCAAAATACTAGATTATTGGCAACCTCTAGCTTTCCACAGTTTTCCTATTAAAAAACAATGGCTTGTCTGTTGGCTTATTTTATTTTATCAAGGTGCTGTCCTTAAGAAAAACTTCCAGTGGTTCTAATAGCCTATGTCAGGACTCTGAAGTCTGACATTCAATCCTCCCTGAAGAGACTGCATCTGACCTACCTAAATGTGTCCTATCCCTTCAGAATCACCCAGGCCTCACATGCAGGATATTTGCTCAAAGCTGGTTTATTTCTTTATTTTTATTTTTTATTGTTTATTCTATTATAGTTGTCCCAATTTCTTCGTTTTTGCCCCTCTCCACCCAGCTCACCCCTCTTGCCCAGTTACTCCCCTCTCCATTGTCCATGTTCATGAGTCATTCATGCATGTTCTTTGGCTAGTCCCTTCCCCTTTCTCCCACCATTCCCCCTTCCTCCTCCCCTACTACAGCTATCAGTCTGTCCCATGTTTCCATGTGCCTGGTTCTATTTTTCTCTAGTTTATTTGTTCTTTAGATTCTAGTTATAAATGAGATTATATGATATTTGTCTTTTGCTGACTGGCTTTTATCACTTAGTATAATAGTCTCCAGTTCCATTTATGTTGTTGCAAAAGGTAGGATTTCCTTCTTTCTGCTGCATAGTATTCCATTGTGTAAATGTACCACAGTTTTTTTTTAATCCATTCGTATACTTACAGGTACTTGGGCTGTTTCCAACACTTAGCTATTGTAAATAGTGCTGCTATGAGCATAGGGGTACATAAGTTCTTTTGAATTGGTGTTTCAGGATTCATATGGGTATATTGCCAGCTGTAGAGTTGCTGGGTCATAAGGCAGTTCCATTTTTAATTTTGGGGGAGAAAAACTAAAAGCATTTTCCTTAAGGTCAGAAACAAGATAGGGGTGCCTGCTTTTACCACTCTTATTCAACATAGAACTGGAAGTTGTAGCCACAGCAATTAGACAAGAAAAATAAAAGGCATTCAGATTTGAAAGGAGGAAGTAAAACTGTCATTATTCACAGATGGCATAATAGTGTACATAGAAAACCCTATAGTCTCAGCCAAAAGACTACTCGACCTAATAAGTGAATTCATGAAAGTAACAGGATACAAAGTCAATATTCAGAAATCAATGGCATTCTTGTACACCAACAATGCATTATTAGAAAGAAAAATTAAGGGAAAAAGTCCCACTTATTATAGCAATAAGAAAAATAAAGTACCTGGTGGTTTACTTCTTAATAGTTTAAGGCAATTGTTCAGAATCTCTTCTTTCTTTTCCTTTCTTCTACAGCAGAATTCATTTGCAAAAAATGGACCAGAAATCTTGGCTTTGTTGTATATGAGTCGGCTCAAGTTCTTGCTTGTGAATGGGAATGGAGGTAATGGCGGAAGATTTGAACAGTGTTTTAGAATCAGGTCTCCATTATTTGTTCTCTAAACCATCCACTTTCACTAGTTCTTATTATTGCTTCCCCAAGTATGCCCCTGGCTTTTATTTCAACTTAAGTTTACATTGTTCTCTTCATCAGAAATACTTCCTCTGTCTTGTCTGCTTGGTCAAATTCTTAAACTCCTCACTCCTGTCTCACCTCCTATATAAAATCTTATGGGACCACCTTGGCTGGATTTCCTTCTTCTCTCTATAATTCCTATTGAAATTGCTTTCATTACAATTCTTTAGTCAGTGGGTTGCTTTGAGAGCATATATTATATTACCTGGAAATTATACTTAAATTGTTCACTATCCTTCAATTTCAATCATTGTCAGTTGCCCAAGACTAGATTATAAGTGTCTTGAGAGCAAATATTGGCTTATACACCTGTGCATCTGCTCCAGGGCTTTGGCGTGCTGTGAGCCATTAACACATATTGTATTTGAGTAAATCTGAGTCCCAAGAGTGTCCCACACTCCAATAAAATTGATGCAAGAGTTTAAGAATACTAACATGCCTCTTCAATAAAGCATTCTACTCAAAACGTTTCATCCATTCTTTCTTGCTTTCTCATCACTAGATTCGAATCTGTGGCATTTTACTTAATCTATTTAGCAATTGCTAATGTAATGTACATTTTTTACTAGACACTTTTCTGTGCACTTTAAAATGTTCTCTCATTTCATTTTCAAAGCAACTCTCTTCAGTAGGTACTGTTGTTATCCAATTTTTATATAGGAGGAAGCTGGTTTACTGACAAGTAACTTAACCAAAGTTACAGAGCTAGTGAATGATGAGCCAGTTTTTGAGCCTGCATTTTAACCACTGTGCTATAGGAATTTAGACAATAGCTTTCTCTTAGAAATAGGCTTCTGTCTCTTTGTTAATGAAATCTCTATAGACTAGATATTCAATCTCTAAAAGAAAAATAACCATCTGCATTTTAGCGAAGTGAAATTAAGACGTTTTAAGCAGGCATTGCAACAGTGATTCTTTAGTGCACATGGAAGAGATAGGAACTCAAAGCCTAAAAAAATGGCACAATCTGAGTCCTAGGAGACTCCCCTTCCTGATAACCATTTCGCCTTGGGTCATTATCCTGATAATGTGCTAGAGTGCTCAAATCCTTTATAAAAGTGTAACATCTTTTGAAGCAATCAGCTCAAAGGGGGTATGCATCAGAGACCCCCCGGTGGCCCCCTGAAGTGGAAGGCTTCCCAGCTGGTGTTCTGTGGGAGCTATTCCTGCTTGGCCATCTTCCTGAGGACCAGCTTTTCTCATTGGATGCATTTTGGTTCCTTTCAATCTGTGCATAAATTGGACTGAATTTCCCTGGATAATGAACGAGGCAGTTCCATCTCCTTTACTAATTAGCACTGGAAATTGTTTACAAATTCTATTGGCTCAGCCACCCCTCACCTCTTAGTTCAGAACTTTTCTGGGGCACCCTTCTAGTCTCTGGTGGGAGGAGCACCGCAAGCCATCATCCTTCGGATTCCAGCAGCCATTCATGTAGCCTCAAGATCTGTTTTCCTGTTTCTCTCTTTCCTTTTTACACATCTAGGACTTCTTGATTTTTTTAACTTAGGCTTTTTTTCCCTTTTTAAAAAAATATTGTTCCCTTTATGACTATAGTTCTTAGTTTCTAAGATTTCCTTATAACTAAAGGGAAATTTAATTTGGCATAGGCAGTACTTTTATTTAGGTGTCTCTACTGGCTATGTTTACACAGCTGAAGTGTGGAATTGAATATTATTTGCAGTATTAGAATAGTTTAAAAATCAAATGTTGTTAATTCTATTAGCAATAATACTTCTAGTTTTCTCTAAAACGATCATAATGCTGAGGTCTAAGGTTGGATAATTACTTCTGATCAGTCATCTCTGGAAGCAGAAACAGTGAGGCTCCACATTTTCTCTACGATGTTCCATAGATTTTTTGACTTCCTTTAAACCTCAGGGTAGCCTCCAGTTTGGTTTTCCTATCTTATATTTCTTACCTTAAATCCATTCTGTGGTTGTACCACCATACTAGTGTTCTGCAACAGTCCCACGATTAGTAATAGTAATATATTGCTATTGCCTTCCTATTTACTTAAACTATGTATTTCACCAGGGTTTATTTAAGTCTAGATGAAAGAATAAGGAATTGGTGGGTAGTCATCTACAAAGAATTAACATTGCAAGGAAATGGAATGTGACAATATTCTATGTAAGTGCCACTGTAGGAATGATTGGAAAGAGATTATTAAATATGCACATGCATGAAAAAACATTTCTTCTACCCACTTACTGTCCCCCAAAGCAGAAATGCATGTGGTTAGAATAGCACTTTCTACCCTTTGGAGCTAAAGTGCTAACCCAGAAGACATTTTTGTCTTTGTCTTGAAATCTGTGGAGTGAATGATATTTTTGTATCTAGTTGGGGAAGAAAATGAAAAAAACAAAACAAAAAACTAGAATGGCTGTCCAGTGACTTAGCATCATAGAGATTTGAAATTTTTTTGTGATTGGTACCTTCATATGCTACTGGTGGAATCTTCTATTCAAATTGCCTAAATCACAGGTGGCAAACACAAGGCCTGCAGGCTGAATCCAGCCCTCTACCTTGTTTCATCCAGCCTGGAACCTTGTTTCTACCTGTCAGCAGCACTGAGCTCTTTGCCCCTAGTTAAGGAGGAGTTACATTTATGTCCTAAAATTACATTCAGCCTTTTGGAGGCAACTGCAAGGCTGATGTGGCCCCCTGTGAAAATGAGTTTGACACCCTTGGAAATCTATATACATAGTTGCAAATTGTGTCCTAAGCAGCAGTTCTCTTAGAGCTGGGTTGTTATTACCAGTGCTCTCTTCTTTGTTGAGTGACTAGTACGGTAATATTGATAAGGGTGGCTATCGGTCATTGGATTACCCCTGTCACCTCTCCACTCTGGGCGCATCCCAGGTACTCTCAGGTTGATGGTAAGCGGTTCCCACAAGCTGGACTCAGTGGTTTCTATTTTCATGTTCAGAGTTTCCAGGAATATTTGAAAGATGGAAGAGTACTCTCCCTAATAGATTGTAAAACTCTGTCTTAAAACCTTTGATTTTGGGGTCACTAAATTATCTTGTTTCTTCCCTACTTCTCTGACCTTTCTTGAGTTTTTTACCAGTTATCTTTCCTCTGATTCTAAATATGGACGGTTGACCATTAGCGCTGTGTCCATCCTTCTTTGTCAACAGTTCTCAGTTTGGGCATTGGGTGAGACAGGGGCAGTGTGCAGAGGAAAGAAGAGATTGTATTGAAGAATTTTTTGAGACCAGCACACGTGTCCCAACACCTCTTTCCCACACTAATAAATTAATAGAAAGAGGGGACAAAGACGGATATATTTTCAGATTTCCTCATAGATATGCCTACTACATCTAAGGACACTGTGGTAAAATCCTCCTTAGAGACTTTATTCATTTTCAGTGAAACGTCTTCTCTGTACCAAGCTTTCCAGTGGTGTGCTGGAAATTTTCACATGTATTTCACTTACTTCACAAAGCTTCCTCCTTGTTCTCTTCCTTTTTTCTCTTTGGTACTGAGAATCATCACCATTCTCCTGATTGTGTGGGCGTGGAGTCTGAATCATCTTTGAGCTCTCTCTTTTGCTGTCTTCTATCTGCCTCCTGTATCTTGGCAATTATTAAATCTTGCTGAAATTTCCTTTCCCTGTCTCCATTGTCTTGCTTTTCCGTGGTTACCAACACCTCCCTTGTTCAGGCACTTTTCCCTTCTTTTTGTAATTCTGTGGCAGTCTCCAGTTTGGGCCCCCTAAGTGATATCCCTTACCTAAGATCCATCCTGTGGCTACCACCGTTAGTATTTTGCCTCAGCCCCTTGAAATTTCGAATAAAAACAGCTGGGTCAAAGCTCTCATGGAGCTTATAACCCTGTGAGGGATTCAGAAAATAACCATTCATCTCATCATTAAATGTAATCTTAAATAGCAGCTTACAAAAAAGTTATACGATGCTGTTAGAGCCTAGACAAAGGGGTATTATGCAGCTAGAAGGCCTGGCAGGGGGCAATATTTGCATGACGTATGGAAGTCATATAACTGAAGTGGTAGGGGTGATGGGTGAGGAAGGATCTTCCATGAAAATTAGGAGCGTGTATCAGTATGTCCCATAATTGGCAGGAGCATGGAAATTTTGAGAAAAGAAAACTGTGGTCCCAGTTGAAGGAGACAAGCAGCGAAGGGAATTCAGCGAGCTGGTGGCATGAGAGACGTTAAGGCCGTGGGGCTCTGATTAGGAGTCTCTATCTTTAGAGCCGTGGAAACTCAGTGAGAGTCTCAAGCAAGTTGGTAACATGCCAAGGTCTGAAAAGATCATTCTCATTCTCATTACATATATCACATGTATTTGTTATATAGTATGTATTCATTATATAATATATAATTGCCACAAAATATGTGTGTATAATTTATATGCACACACATATATAATAGCACACACATATACACATACACATATATGTGTATTATATATATACACCTATACATATATACAATAGCCCTGAAATCTTTTCAAAATATTGAGTCATTAATTGAAAAACACCATTAGAGATCTGTAATTACATTTCCCATGTGTCTATCATTTCATCATTTGTGGAAAAAATTTTAAAAGTGTTTCACTGCAGACTGCTGCTGTACTTAGCTACTAGCGTGATAAAAGTACAGCCTGTGGTATTAAATTCCTTGTCTGAACTTCAGATCTGTTAAGGTTTAAAATTTGTATTATAGACCAGTCACTTGAACCACACTGAGTTTCATTTTCCTCATTTATGTCAAGCTCTATTGATATTTAATTAAATATTAAAACTCAAGATAAATTCTACCATCATGAATCATTAATTAATTTATACAATAAGAATTTACATAGCATCTCCTATATGCTAGGTTCTGGACTAGGCTGATAAAAGCGAGTAACACAAAATTCTTCTCCAAAGAGAGCTCCTGAGCTGGTGGGGGAAAAGACAAGACAGCAGACAATGATGTCATAGTGGGAGACATGCCTGGTCGAGGACCCACACGAGGTTCTCGGGGAGCACACGGGAGATCCTAATCCAACCAGGAACGGTCAGGGTGGACCACAATGACAAGTGATCTCAATGCGAGTCTTCAAGATTTAAATGAAAACATCCACGAAAAGAAAGAAAGAGGAGTGGCTGTAAAAGACCAGAGGAGGAGAAGAGGAAAACAAGGTAAAGCAACTGTCAATTTGTTGATGTAACTGCTGAGCGGAGTGGCAGAGTGCAGTGGTGAGCAGAGGCCATATTATGAAGGGTCTTATATTCCAGATTTAGGAGTCTCTGTTTGACAGATAGCTTTAAATTCTTATGCCTAAAATCCTACTAATATAAAAAGCAAATAGACATAGGGTATACATCCCTTGATCTCAAAGTAATAAGCTTTTTGTTCCTGAAGGGCAAAACTTTTACTTGGAAAAAATATGGTAAAGTATAGCATAGTAAACTCTAAAAGATACAAGTTCTTCTTGGATTATGAGAAAAGTGAAATTCGTAACATCACTGCCATGATAAAACCTTTAAAAAGAGAGCGCACTTTGAGTGTTTTTTTTCTTTGAACTCTGCACCTTAGAAAGCAGTCCCAGGTATGCCTGATTTTCCATCCTAGTGATTATAGTTTCCTCTCTCAAGACCTATTTGATAAATCCCTGTTAGAACCTTCAAATGCTGGTAAGTGTCCTTTAAAACCAGACAGGTGGTGTCCATCAGGCATTTGGAACTCATTCTGAAGGCTGAGATAGTAGAGAAAGTATATTGAGTAATCCCCAGCTTTTGGTCCCTGTGTGGGGACACCCAAGTATGTGTTGGCATTGGTGTTCTAAACTGGATGGGAACTGTGTAACACCTGTGCCCTGCACTGCCAGCACTTGCTGCGAACTCCAGCCTTTGCTTTCCCGGCTCTCCCAGCCAAGTCCATAAGAAGAAAAGCAAAACCATGATGGATGTTCTCAGCAGCTCTGTTCACCGGTCTTGTGGCATTAGGCTCGTTGCCTCTGTGTACCTTTGGTTAAAAGGTGTGAAGGGGATTTTTGGCATCTTGCATTGTAAGCACGTGATATATTTTATTTGAAGAAATTTGAATTTTTACAGCTCGTATTTACTGTTCAGCAGTGAAATTAACTATTAAAATCATTTACACTGGCGGTCATTTTTGGAAAGAGAAGAATTATTTTTTACCTTTTTCTCTAAGACTGCACATTCCTTGGAGGTTTGCCCGTCCCACACTCTGCAATGAGATGAAATAACTTTTTTTTTTCACTAAGAAATGATCTCAAGTGCTGTAGAGAGAAGTGCTAAGCAATTATTAATAGTCAAATTTCAGAGAAGCTTTGTAAGGAGAATTGTGAGTTTGTGATCCTTCTTAAGGTAAGAAAAAATGCAAAGGATTACTTGAAGGGATGGCTATAAGGAAAGGAAAAGAAAGGAGAGGAAGAGAAGAGGTTATCTAGTGGGGAAGGTTGGTTGTAGACCAAGCACTCAGGAATCTCAGTTTTATTTTTCGTGTTCTTTTATACATCTTGCACTTTGACTTGAAGTAAGGGAGTTACCAAATTTTAGGCTAGCTTTTCTATTCATAATAAGCAAGCATTTAGAGAAAGAGGCAGATAATTCTCTCAGTGGAATATACCTGGCACATCTAAAGCCTAATGGAAAACTCCAGAGAACCCACTGTGACCAATAAAAGAAAGGCGTGATTAAATATAACTTGTTGTTGTTTATTACTGAGAAATAGGTAAGACAAATTACTTTTTCCATATCTTCTTTCAGTCCCAAATATCCTTTTTTTCCCATTTAGATACTCAGAGTAGAATTTATAAAGACATTTGGATGTACCTCCTATCTGAAATGAAAAATATATGATATTTAATAGCTTCAAATATTTCATGATAATCTAGTTGGTTCTGTGTGCACTTATGCTACATAAAAAAAAGCCAGTTCATTGATAGTCTTAAAAGGCTTTTGTTTTCTGCAGAGATTGGATTTCCAAAATATTGTCCATTGTTGGGGCTGTACCTATATTGCATTTCTCTGCAGAGTTATTGATGGCAGATTCTTGTTCTGCAGTGTGGCACTTGGCAAAACATTGCTTGCTAATTTGAACTATTCGGTGTAATGTAACCTTCAGGGGAAATGGCTCTATAATACCATTGCATCAATTGTTTTGGTAATTTATATTATTAGGTATCCATTTATAACTTACCCTCTAAGTGACCTCAGTCAAACCACTTAATGTTTTGGTTTTAATTCTATGGAATTTTCTGTAGCAATTGCTTCCCTTGCTCATTTCATAGACTGCAGTGTCATTCAGTTGGATGGTTTCTGCGAAGTTCATTTGACTCCCCACGAGTGTATTCCATGGAGTAATTGGAAGGACCTTTCTCTTAGTAGATTTCTCAGATAAGGGCAGGGGGTTGTGACAGCTTAAAGTATGTCAGTAAGAGATCATTGGTTGTGAGGAATGCGGAAGGTGGGCAGACAAAGAGAAGAAAACCTGACTAGCTCCTCTGCATACTGAGTACCAACTCACACTGTGCAACCACAAGTTGCCTCCTGTAAAGATTAACATGACTTTGAAATCTGGGTATGATTGGAGGCCAAAGATTTGAAGAAACTTACTCAAGATACTTCATGCAATTGGTAAGTGATGAAGTTGGATTTGACACAAGTCTGACTGGCTCCTGGACTTCACATTCTTTCCTCCAAGTGGTTGGAAACAATGGAACTTGGGATATTTCTCAGTTACACAGATGGAAGTATCGATGCACTCACTTTTCCTATCGAATAGGTTCAAGTCTAAACAATAGCAAGAGAAATGGGTATGTGATTTCTGTACAAACTGTCTGGCTATTGTTAGCACTTTGAGTGTGTACCACAGGCAGAGCGCACGAAGTGAGGTGCACGCTGATCAGACGTGGATGTGTATCTTGCTGTTGGGTACACACATAGCCTCTACTTTCTGTGTGCCTCTTACTCTGAGTCTAAGTATGAGGTAACCATAATATTCATTTGTGAGCACGGGAGTTATTTCACTCATTATTTCAGCATTTGTGTTACTTTAAATCTGGGTTAACCATCATACCCATTTCAATGTAAAAAACTGAATTTTAAAAATTAGGAGAACCACCATAAGTTGACTGACTTTTAAGTTCAAAAGGCAAAGGTAATAAATGGAACAATTCCAGTAGAGTGTTACAATCTGACTCTTTACCATAAGATTGAAATAGACAGTGAGGTAATACAATTAAAATGTAGGGTGTCAAATTATAGTTGTGATATGATAATGTGCCTGCTGAATAGGTGTTAAATTATTCCCTAACATCAATATTTTAAAGAATTATTTCTGTTTTATATTCTAGTTGGATAACTAATAGTAATATCAAAAAAATCTTTAAAAGGTAGAATTTCACCCCTAGGTGTACTCATTTTAAAAATAAAACACTGGATTCTCAAGTGGTAAAGTAACTTATTTAAGGTTACTCTGCAATTTGTAGCAAGAATACTTATATTCAGTACTCATTCCCCCACAGCACACTGCCTACATATAATATATCATATATACCTACTACATATAATAAGACCTGTGCTGACATTTGAGAATCATATTCTTTTATTTAGGTGTTTCTGTCTTTGTTTTTCTTATTACTTTCATCTCTTTGAACAAATGACATTAACTATTACATTCACTGGTTTGTACAGAGAGGGTGAGCCACAGGCCATTGAGTGAATGATGGGAATTGAAAATTGGTTCACACTTTTACTTTGTGGCATTTGACCATAACTGAAGAGAGGTGAGTACCTTGGGTGCTGATGTGTTTGGATGGGTCATTGTGCCTGCCCTTCTCTCCCACGTTGTCTTTGAATGGAAAGTACTTGACTCACAGTTTCCAGTGAAGGCTCTGCTTATAGCGTCGTCTCTGTTAGTGTCTGTGAGCCAATGGCAGCCAATGTGTAGACTGGTCAAAACTCTAAAAGTAGCTTACCATAAGAATATCTATCTGAAAAAGAGTGATGAAAAATTAGCTGGGCCAATCAAATTCTCTCTTACTCTGGTGCTAGAAAGACACAGAAAGAAAGCAAGAAATATTAGACCACAAGAGCAGGGCCCATGGGAAGTCACACGGAGTCAGAATGATGAGGGAACAGAAGACAGGAAGTAGGGAAGATAACACCACCTAAGAGTGAAGGCAGCGGTATCAGTTAGATGCAGCGGTGGTAGTGAGACCAGAGACCCACTAGAAATGCTGCACATCACAAAAGAGGAAACTAATGGATTTATGATTCTGAGGGCATGATAAGGTTGCCTGTTTACTTGAGTATCTTAGATCCTGCGTTCTTCCAGTAACACTTCATAAAATGTGTAGAGCCATGCATTTACCCTTCCTTGGAAGTTCCTGAGTCTCAGTGGGATTCCTGATTTTTACTGTCGTATGATCTTTAATCTTTAGAGTAAGTTGTCCCTTCTTTTTTTCTGAAGATGCTTATGGGAATTTCTGTTGTGTGCCGAACAAAGCCTAAAGAGCTTCTCAGCAGAGGCCACAGTCTGAATGCTGCAGTTTTCAGAGTGTCACTCACATTTACTAAGATCCTGACAGCAAACCCTTTACTTAGGTGGAGTCCAGTTTACATCGCCTTTCATGCAGCATCAGGCAGCAATGCTACACTCTAGAGTAATCTCCGAGTACCTTTCCAAAGCTGTTATGCCTCAAGCACTTCCTTTAACTTTAAAGCTTATGGTCCTCTTGGGCCACTCTTGGCAAAATATTTGGAAGGAGTTCTGGAACTTGGTTATTTCTAAATGAAAAAGAAAGAAAAATTGCTCTATACTGTATAACAGTAACATAAGTATGTCATTGAAAACCCTATACCCTGCTCTTTCTTTTCTTCAGGGCCTCTTGTGACCCCTTTCTCTTTGACATATTACCTTTGGCAGTCCTGGTGTTCCAGAATATGCCGATAAAATGGGCTGAGTCTGAACCACTTTGGAATGGTTTGTGGCTGGAATTCTGCTTGTCTGTTGACATATGCACTGGTCATTCTGGACTCATGTGAATTCTCTACATCTCGAAGGTATCATGTCTAGTTAGCAACTTCTCATAAATTTTATCTGTACAGTCATGACTACATCACAAATGTAGTAGGATTAGTTCTGTTTCAGGCTTTGATTTTTATCCATTCTAATGTTGCCTAGTAACAAGGGAATGTCTCAATTTGTAACTCCAAGGAGTTTGTGGTATCAAATACACGTCTCGTTTATTTTCACTGAGCCCTCTGTGGCTTTCTGATGTCAGACATTAAAAATATTGTTTTACAGAGAGGAAAATGGAGAGCTGCAGCTGGTTTTTACTAATACAGCAGTGATTGGTACACACATTAGTAGAAAGTATACATCCATTTTCCTAATCTAGACTCTGTTGTTTCAACAAACTGTATTGCATTTACCTTTATTTGAATTGTAAGTGGTACACCTGTCTTAGGTTGCGTTTACCAAAACAGTTATTATGTACCAAATCATATGTTATACATTTCAAGATTAAAATTATGATATGGAAGATAGAAGCATATAGGCGAGGTAGAAAGAAATGCCTAGATAAAACATCCCTGAAAGAAATTAATGCACCATTGATTTATTTTTTATTTATTTTGATAAATACCAACAGGATTACTACACCCAGAGCTTTTGTGGATATAAGCAAGGTGGATATTACTATTTGCATTATAGTTGTGCTATAGTGGTAGAGGGTATTGGGCAAGAAAAATATGTAGGCTAAGAAGAAGAAGTTTTCCATTTTTTGTTATATTTAACATAAGGGAAAACTATATTTTCCAAAAGAATACTTTTGTGGACACTTTCCCTCTATTAAGCCATGTGACATCAAGGGACATCTATTTCCTTCCTTTGGTGGCCGTTCTAATCCTGATCCTAGACTGGACAGGGTTGGAGTGTCAGCATGAAGTACATGGCTTCTTGTTCATACCTCCTCAGGACTGCCATGTTTTCAGTCCTTGTAGATGAGTGTCATGCGTGGTTGCCAAGTCACCACAGAGGCAATGTTAGTATGGTGACCGTAGGCGCAGATGGAACTGCAGGATGAAACTCTTTCTTACCTTACAGGTAGGGTGAGCTCTAACTTACCAAGGAAGAATTGGTGCTCTCAAGCTGCTGCTTTTGGAAGTCTTCCTGATTCATGGGTTTTCAAGTGAATTAAACATATTTATAGCCCCTTTCATTGCCTTCACTGTTAGCTGCTGCTTCAGAAAGGAAATATGTATTACTAATAGTTCTAATAGTAAGAATTGGAAATTTTCAAAAGTTGCCAGGACCTTTTAATATCACCTGGTTTGTAGACTTCCTCATCATATAACTGTACATTAGTATTTTCTCTTCTGATGATGGGTCCTTTCTATCATAAATTGAGAGGGACTCCTAGAACATTCTATGTAAGATGAGGTCCTGGAGTATGTACCCTTTCTGTCCTAAGGAGTTGTTTTATACACCAAAGAGCACATTTTGCAACTATTGAGTAAATAAACTTCCTCCGCCACCTTCAGAGCTGTGGTTTCTCAGGAATGAGTTTGCTTCATTCTGACATCATCATCATCATCATCATCATCATCATCATCATGATGTCAGTGACCAGTTAGTAGCACCTTCTGCATCCAGCCACTGCTCTGGGCTATTTCTAAACATTATCCTACCCTTCACACCATTCTTTAACACAAGTGCTAGAATACAGTGTGTAGAGATGAGGGAAGCTAGGCTCAAGGTCATGTCCTGGCATAACTCGGACTTGATGCCAGAGCTGTCTGATTGGAAAGCCCATCCCCTGTCTTCTACCATAGACCATGAATGTGTGTTGAATCCTCCTTTGCCCATGAATAGAAGGTCATCTGTTTTTCAAATTCAACTTTTAAATTTATTTTCAAGATGATATTTTATCTGTATTATAATACCGAAATGTTTCTATGCTTCTGCCCTGGGCTAACACACATTTTATCAAAGGAAAAACAATATTTACCAAATGTTCTCTTCCCCCTGAGAGCCTCGCCAGGAAAGGAGAAAGCATGAAACCCAAAGTTCTCAACACACTGCAACTTACCAAGAGTTTCTAAATGTTCAAAGAGAGGCAAGAGAGATGATTTGTGTTAAAAGGGAAATAGGAGGATTTCAATTCTTATTAGATTGGATTGTATTTCTGAAAAGCATCCCCCAAAACAAGTATTTGGACCAAGTGATATGTCACACTACCCTAAATGGAATTAAGAACGAGAATGTGTTCAGTTTGAAGATGTTCTACTACTGTGATGCCACCTCTGCTTGTGTGACACAGAATTTTAACCTTGTGTTTCATACCCTACACATGAGACAGAATGTAAGGTAACTGATGAGAGTGGCTTTGATCATAAAACCAGGAGCCAAATGAAGGCCAGACAGACTCTGGGAAGAGGAGAACTAGCTGTGAAAGGATGGAGCTTTCTGTAAGGAATACAGAGATTCCTGATACCGGACTCTTTCATGAATTAGACTCAACTGATTGATCTTTCCTGTAAAACATTCTAATCATATATCACTCAATTTTGTTCCACATTTGAAGGCAAATGTTGCCACAAAACCACCTATACTTTTAGTGTTTTAGGAATGAACAAAAGGATTTAATTAAACAATACATTTTCACAGTTATTGGAAAGTACAATTATTAACTTCATTATGAAATAGGATTATAACTAAATGTACAGTGTTGACAAGTGTGCCATATTTTTTCCAGAATAAATGAATATTGAAGCATTTTAAAATTTTCAGAAACTCAGAGAGGCCAATTGGGATCTCTTCCAACACAACAGTAAATAAGTTATCATTACATTACTCTGGAATATATCCCATTAACCAAAACTATTGGTCAGCCCATAAACATTCAGTGAGGCTCACACTTCTAGTTGCAATGTGGGTTATAGAAAGATTGTGAGAATTCATATCATCTCTAATGCAGGCTACACTGTAGAATGAGGGAGAAAAGCAGTACACAGAAAGTAAGGCTGAACCTGGTTTACAAAACTATATAGTTTGATTCATGTAGACGCTGATCAGGGAGAGCTTCAGGGGCGACGCTGACTCTTGAATGTACTCACAAAGGGCTTGCATGGGTAGGAAAAGGAATCTCTCAATTCATACCATGTGAAGAAAGCCACATTAGTGGTACTACATATAGTATGCTTGAGGAGCAGGGAGGAGCAAGTCTGACAATTGGGAGAATTTCAATGAAAGAGTGAAAAGCAAAATGAAAAGACTAGCATAATGGAGTTGAGGCCTAAGAGGGAATTGAAATCTAAATTTAGATGATTTATGTGACAAAGAAATCTGGCGTGGTATTTGAGGGTTGAGAGAAAGTTTTAGGAAATTAGGATGAGCAAGATTCTTTAGATGCAAGGCTAGCCAGGGGGAAAGTAAACCTGGAAGGCTATAACAGCAGAAGACAAGAGGCCTCGTTTATAGCCAGTTAAAGAACACCTCTGATGCAAGCTTGGACCCCAGGGAGCTTCATTTGGAACCCTGGGTCCTGCTTGTTTCATTCTTGGACTCCACTTTTGACCTTTGGACTAAAGACTTTGCCACAAGATCACCTATACTTCTACTGGTTTAGCGATGAACAAGGCACCAGGTCTTGTTTCTTTTTCTAAATGGTGATAAACCCAATTTGCTTGCCCATGCAGTTACTTACTGCAGTGCTTCTTATAGCCCAGCCTGTTGGCATGGAGACCAAATCATCCTCGGCCAACACTACCGACTGCTTAGCTCCATTAAAACCAGAAGTGATTGTGCCATAATCCAAATAGGTTTAAGGTTCATACCCAACATGAGCAAATAGGCAGAGAGATGGAGAATGGAGTTTCTGACTTAATAGATTTTGAAAAGCTCAGTCTTTGCAACATTAAAAGTAGTGGCACAATGGTTCAATTTTGGCAGTGGCTAGTTTGCCTTGAAGTGAGGTACATGGTGCTATTTAGAGTACTTTGCAGTGACACATATGAGTATTTTTGAGGATAATTTCAATGACCCTTACACAAAGATGTTGGGTACTATGAATGTATTATACATTTGTGGGTCTGTAGAGTATTCTTGTATTTTCCGAAGAGTGTTTCAGACTGGGAGAGGGGAGCAAACCATAAGGAATGGACCAACAGAAGGACACTGGCACGTGAATGTCAAGGGCAAAGTTAGGCATGAATTTAAATTAGACGTTAACATGAGTAAGTGTAGCCTGGAGCTGTGTGATAGATTAGAAGCACCCAAATGTGGTTGATAATACATCATAATTTCCTTCTGTGCTTTCACACAGATCCCTAAATCTGCAGGTGAGGATTTGGGTAGTCCCCAAATTCTTCGGAGTGAAAAAATGTGGACCACTCTGACTCAACTTTATTAAGAGGTGTGAAGGTCTCTCTGTGACCAGTAATATAAATTAAGATACTTGGTTTTAGGTTAAAATACTCAATTATCACTAGCTCAGAAATAATATAATTAAGGTTCTTTCTTCTACCAACAGTACAGAGATCCAGTGCTTTGAGTACTGAATTTGTGCAGCTAAGCAATTTCTAAACATCTAAGTGATGTTATCTAATAACACGTTTTGTTTTCCTAAGTTTTTAAGTAGCTTTTATTGATTATGCTATTACAGTTTTCCCAATTTTCCCCTCTTTATTCCCCCTCCACCCTGCCTCCCCCAACACTCCAGCAATTTCCCACCCTTAGTTCACATCCATGGGTTGTACATATAAGTGCTTTGAGTCCTCTGTTTCCTATACCATTTTTTATCTTTCCCCATCTATTTTATGCCTACCAATTATGCTTCCCTGTATCTTTCCCCCACTGTTCCTCTCTTCCCCCTCTCCACTGAGCTCCCTTTTACTCCTCAGTTATGTTATATTACCAAAGAACAATGTACTGAGACTACTTTACTTTACATCCTTGTAGAAATTCCGTCCCAGCGTTACAGTTTAATGATCTGTCCTTGGATCTTTTTTATTGAGGTCGATATAAGCAGTAGCACATCAAGAGCCTCTTTATATTTTCTACAAAACTCCAGTTGAAGACTTTATTTATTTTGTGTGGTGGAATCTGCCTTATTTATATAAGGCTTTGCATGATGACATTCTCTGGGACTTAATGAGCAGAACTGACACATTCCTACAGATGATCTTGCAACTTGATTTCATTAATGATCTGTAAAGAGTTCATGACAATTTCCACTTTTCCTTGGCTATCAGGGAGCTCACAGCTAAATTTAATTCACAAAGTAACAATTAGAATAACTACTCTACTCATTAGTTAGTTCTGGTATAATTAAATATTTTTCATTCAAAACTAGTTCCTCTTTATTATTATAGTTTCTTAGTTATCTTATTATAAATTTTTTAACCTGGCAGACTACTTCATATCCTCACTGGAAGACTATTTATTAGAAGTCTTTATATTGGTAACTACCAATTTGTATTATTTAACCCCTTCACCCTTTTCACCCAGCTGCCAACCTCCCTCCCATCTGGCAGCCTTCAGTTTATTCTTGGCGTCTATGAGTTTACTTCTGTTTTGCATAGGCACCTTTAAATAACAGATTCAAAATAAATGTTTTTGTGTGTCAAGAAAAAAGAGAGAGGGCTTATGGTAACAATGTGACATTTTCAGCTTCAACCTTTAGTCTTAAGTGTCACTCTAATGAAGGTCCACGTTAGATGGGAGCGGATGCTTCGATGAGGTGCAGTTTATCACAGGCACGCATGCAGCCGGATGCAGGGACTGTGAGTGTGTGGGCGGAAGTTGCATAACCCCTGCCCTGATCTGGACAGAACATTCCTTCAACCTAGAATATTTCCCCATGAGCCACCAATTAGAATAACTCCTACCCTGAGGCTAATGCACTTGAGTGAGACAAGTAGTTTGTAAGAGAACTGAATCAGCTTGATTTTTTATTTCTCAACTCCTTTTCCCATGCAGGTTATAAGGAAATTAATTTAATAGTAGGCTATTAATTAGAAGCTAGCCTATAAATATAGAAAAGAAAAGTGCCTTCCTCAAACCCTACCCTGTAACTGGCCTGCCTCTTTCTTCTCCTTCGCTGTGAGTAAACTGTAAGCTTTAAAAGGATCCTTTGGCATATATCCAATTGATATCCATTATCATGCAATAGACATGAGGATTATAATTTGCATATTTTCTCATAACATGAGGTTTCAGATAATTTCCTGACTTAATTTTTACATACCCACTTACCAGTTTTCAGCCTATAGAAGCTGGCCCGATGGCATGGCCAAGGGACATTTGAATTCGTGGGCCTTGGGCCTACAGCCCACCTCTTCATGCATTATGCACTCAGTGTTCCTTTGTTCATAAGAAATCATTTTGATCTAAATTCTAAAGGCATTTGTGGGCCCTTTAGGGGTGGTTTGGTTTCGGGCCATATTCCTACTGCCTGTGCTTAGGGAAATCAAGTGGAAACATTGAGTTTTGAAAGCAGAGAAAACACCTGGATCTTTCTTCACTTAGCAGTTCAGCTGGAGGTGGGGAAGAAATCGGTCCACCTGCCAAAATCTTGCTAAGACTTCAAGGCTCAACTTCCTGCCACATCCTCTATGAAGCTTCTTCCCTGAACTTTTTATCTCCTGCCCTTTACTGCAAGTCAAATGAATCCCTTACTCTTTGGTGTATATGATGTGATTTTAACATACTGCTATTACAGCACTTAGAAAACAATCTTGCAATAAGGTGTTCTTCTGTCTTGGATAAATCTTCCTCACATTCTTTTGTTTACTTATTCTGAGGTCCATAATAATTCCGATGCTTTCACTAATTGTTTTAGGCATTATTTTTCTGTAAAGTAGAGATCACATTGAAGGTTACAGAATATCAGTTGTCTACCTGGGACACCCTCGTAGCTCCCTGGGGGGCCCAGAGCACTCTGCACTGGGCTTGGCTGCTGCTCTCCTTTCAGAAGCTGCCTGTGAGAGTGGGGCATCGAAGTTACATCTGAATGTTGGGAGTTTTAAAGCCCAAACTTTTGAACCTGCATTTGCCTTATTTGCCTGTGTTCTTAGATACTTCACTTGCCTCTATGACTCTTATTTTCTGAATACAGAGGTATCTTTTTTCTCAGCAGTGGACTTGGAAAGGAAATACATTTAGAAAGAACACCATTGTCATTGCAGTTATATACTAACACATGTGCCTTTCCATGCTATTTACCTTTCTCTGGTCCACACCCCTTGTTTCTCCTGGCCAGCTTAGTTACGAACTGATCTTTAATATTTCCACACTCCCAGCTCCCCTATGTGCTTCTCTTAAAACCCCTTTGAAATGTCAGGAGGAAAAGTGATTTTATTTTCTAGTGTTAGGAGTATGTCCATATTCTGTTCTTCTATCATGCCTATTTCTCCTCCTTCATCCATCACGAAGGGTCCATGTGCTTTCTTCATTGGTGTGGCTGTTACACACACTTGTATCTTGGCTTATTCTCCTATGGCTTTCTTTCTGTCTTCTCCCCCAGCAGGCCTCATGTCTTTTTTTCCTAGAAATCCATTGATAAAACTTATTTTTAAATAAGGTCTTTGTACTCTCTAAGGTAGACACATCAAAAGTTGAGACCATGTCTTTTCCATGTTCTTTGTGTTTGCACTCCAAGTAAATGGAAGCATATTCAGAAGAAGGTAGGGAGCCTCAGAAGGATTTTCCAAATAAGTAAATTACCACTCAACAGGATTTCAAATTTCATCTGCACGGGGAGACCCTCCTGTCAATGTCATCCCACTTGGTTAACCTTTAGAAAGACGTATATCAGGGCTAGGAAGCAGTATCAAAGCACAAACACCCTACAGTAGGTACCTCCTGCACAAAAATCACACTAAGCATGAATGACCGAGGCGACGTTTTGTTATCAGTGGAGGAGGCATGTAGGAAAGCAAAACCACACATAGAGAGGAACCAAGTGACTTCTGACCTGTTTAAAAACCCATATACTTCGCTTAATCGACTAGAAGTCTAAATGCAAAATATAAATCTTTCAGCTTAAGGCGTTGGATGAATTCAGTGAGTAAGGGATCATTTGCCCACATTTTACTATTTGGGCAACTGCATAAAAGACCTGAGAAAGCCATGTTTTGATTAGGATAAGCACCTTCGCCCCATGTCCAATATCCACAAAGCGGGCTTAAGTGCCAAAGGAGTCTGTCTCTTTCAGGTTACATACAAAAGGGAGAGAAAAGATCTCAAACTCCAGTGGAAATGCCACTTTTGTCAAAATAATCTCTCATTTGTAGATTAGTTTATCCTGAAATGAAACTTAAAACTTACAGCATTTTCTCCATGTTGGCAAAATCAATTTCTTTACATTTTAAAAGGATTCGAAAGGAAATAAAGAATGTGGGCATCTTTTTCCATCGCCTGCTGAAAATTCTTTGAGAAAATACTGTACTTTATGTGGTGACTGCCCTTTTACTACAAAGGCATTAATTTCGTTTTATTTTTAGTGCCTGTTCACAGTTCACTTTCAAGAGTGTCCTTTAGGCCTGTTAGGTTCAAAGGAAAGAATATATTCCATTTTGACTTAAAATGTCTGTGCTCTCCTGAGATTTTAATAGAACTAATAACAGGATAGCCCGGCACAAACTTTTACGGTCCTCCCAGCTAAACAATGGAGTGCAAACGTTCCTCGCTGTGCTTTTGATGATGGAACAAGAATAACATTTCATATTTTAGATGACATTGTATTCCACAAAGCTCTTTCACTGTCATTACCTCATGTAATCCTCACAGCCGATGCTGTGAACTAGCTATTCTTTTCCACATTTAAATGTGAGAATATTTATGCTCCAAGAAGCAATGATTTGATTGAAGACACAAAGTTAGAGTTAGAGTCGGGACTTAAACTCATTTCTCCTGACTTTCACTCCAGGGCCCTTTCCACATCATTACAGTGTCCCCTTCTATTGTGCTGTGTTCTCACCTGCTCAACTATCGATTAGTGTCCTCACAGGCTGCCTTAGAATGGCTGACACTCACTGGGAGCCTGCTCGGTGCTCAGCACTGTTCTAAGCACTTATGTGTATTACAGAGTTCAATCCTTGCACACCTCTATGGCAGGTAATACTATTGTCTCCACCATAGAACAAATAAACAGAGAGCTTTAGTGACTTACCCAAGACCATGTAGCCAATAAATGGAATAAATAGGTCTCAAATCTGGGCAGTCTGCTTTCAGGGACTGAATGCTCAACCACCATCCTCTATTCCCTCTCAAATTACAAAACCCCTGAAGAATTTGTGTATGACTCCACTCATGGTTTGGGGTGAGTTTCTAGATACCACTTATGCCAATGAGAACTTCAACAATCATTGTAGTGGTTCAATTTCCAAAAAGGATGATTTCCTCAATGGGCAAACCTAACTAAAATGTGTATGCTATTAGAAATTATTGATTTAGATCTAAGGAGGTATCAAGAATAGTGCTGTTGTCATAAAGGTACCAGTTTTGAGCCAAAAATGAGAGCATTTTAGTTACTCAGTCAACTCTACCATTATTCGCTGACTACTTGTATTTAAGAGCTGTGGTTTATATCATGTCTGCATGAAGCTTACAATCTAATAAAAAACACAGTTGAACAGATACACAGCAAATGACTAAAAGGCACAAAGCTTCATTGAAACACTTGTAATTCCTTTCATATGTAGAAAGTGGGGAAGCTTGATGGAAACAGTACCTTTAGAGCTCGTGCTTAGTTAGAAGGGCGGAAAAGGGAAGTCATGGTATAACTGGATATGGGTTCTTTAGGGATACCACATCAAGTACAAAGTTTTCAGAACTTACTCCACCAGTCAGCAGAGACCTTATGTGATTGTGAAAATAAAGTGCATCAGTTTTAAACTACAATGTACAGAACATGAGAGAAAACACCCACACGGACCTTTGTTGAAGAGAGGGTCTCCTGGGCATTAAGTTAGTCATATTAGGAAGGTCAGATTTTTCCTTGTAATTATTAATAGCCACTTTTCCCCATATACACACTATTTATTTTGATTACTGTTAAATCAGTATAACTTCTGAATGAGTTTCTCTGACTTTCACTTTGCTTATTAGGCTGGAAACTCAAGGGCAATGCAGATGAGGATTTCAGATAATTTCTTTGAGAGAGTTTTTGGTCAGTGGCTCTTTAGGACCCTCTGTTGCTAAGGAGTTCTTCCTTTTGGTGACAAGTGAGCGTTTCTTTGCTGGGATACATTGCTGGTCTGCAGAAAACTACGCTGACTGTATTTTCCAATGGGAAGAGATAGGTGTATTGTTAGACTGACAAGAAATATGACAACGCTATTATGAAAACATTGTATTAAATTTTAGGGCCTTAAGAATATTGTTAAGAGTAATGAATTTTGTTGACACTTCTTTTTTGTAATTAAATATCCTCATCACACTTGAGCAACTCTGCATTCATTGCTCCTACAGACTGCCTGTAGTAGCTGAGCAATACAGGTACCGTGCTTGTTGGACCATAAGACACACCTAGGTTTTAGAGGAGGAAAATAGGAAAAAAAATTTTGAAGCAAAAAATGTGGTAAAATAATTAATAAAATAAATAACATAATATTTCACCAATGTAAATAGTACTCAACAGCGGCATTAACAACGATTATTCCTCCCAAATTTGGCAGGGGGTGTGCGTCTTATAGCCTGAAAAATATGGTAAATAAGCTTAACTTATGTGTCTAAATGTGTCTTCTTTTTAAGATGTCTCGTGGTCAGAACCAAAGGGTCCGTGAGTTTTTACTCGGTGGTGGAAGTGTATGTTCTGACACATGCCAAAGAGGAAGTACCACTCAAGTACCCAAAGGAGGAACTGACCAAAAAATCCCAGTTCCTGTAGTACACCTAGTGTTCACTTTTAGGGAATTTATAGAGGAGGGATTGTGGTCTATATGCTTGACTACTGCAACTTAGCAAAATTCAAAAAATAGGTTCACTAGTAATTTCTCCAGAGGAATCCATTTCAGTTAATGCAGGTGTTTCGTAGCTAACATTAATTGGCCTCTGCTCTGGATCAAGGGCTGAGTTAAAGAGGAGAGCAGGGTGAATGAGATGGTCTCTTCCCATTGGGACCTTACAAATCACATAAAGGACCAAATGTAAAAACTGTGAGAAGCTAGATATGTACAATATGATTATAATATAGGACAAATTAAAGTACACATCATATACTTCTTTGTTAAATAAAAGACTGGGGAGTTTGGAAAGAGTATTTTTTTTCTTGGTTGCTGAAATTTAACTGGAGTTTCTGGAAGAAGTATTTGTATTTGATTTGGAAATTCAGCTATGAGTAGGAGTTTATTTTATTTTTTAATTTGTTTATTTTTAAGATTTTATTTATTCATTTTTAGAGAGAGGGGAAGGGAAGGAGAAAGAGAGAGAAAGAAACATCAACGTATGGTTGCCTCTCACATGCCCCCTACTGGGGACCAGGCCCACAACCCAGGCATGTACCCAGACAAGGAATTGAATCAACAACCTTTGGTTTGCAGGCCCATGCTCAATTCACTGAGCTACACCAGCCAGGGCTGAATAGGATTTAAAAAACTGGAGAAGTGGAGGAAAAGTGGAGGCAACAAGAACTATAAAAAAGAAGATATTTGGAAAGGCAGATGCTGAATGAAAGTGGGACTTCAGTACAGCTAGGCAAAAGGATGGGATACAAGATAATACCAGAAAGCTTTGTTGGAGTCAGGTTGTGAAGTCCTTTAAGACTTCACTAAGTGTGTAAACAATTGCAAATGATGATGATTTCGAATTCCTGTGATGTAGTCTGGGGCAGTTATGTAGAGCAAGCTCGGTAGGTTAGAGCATCTGTGGGTCACTGCTGCCCTGTGCTCAGTGCTGTCTCCTATCTCTGCAAGCTCAGCAGCCCCTTAATGACTGTCTTAATGACACCTTGTCTTTGAAGAAGGAGACTGACATTCTCAGCATCTTAGCCTTCTTTTAACAAATTGTATTATCAACAAATTCATGGGAGTAGAATTAAGATACAGAATAATGCAGACTTAAACTGAAAAAGACATTCTCCTCTCTTGCCTTTGTTTTGGTTCCATTCCCCAGAGGAAACCACATTTGACTATTAAATTGACATGATATTTGTTTTCTTTTTTTGCCTGTTTTTTCATATTGATGAACCATCATTTACCAATATATTTATTAGATATTGGTGTTACTATTGATATTGGTAATATTGATATTTGTATCAGTTTTTCCACTGATACAAATAACATTGTGGAACTTCTTTTGCATTAGTAGTTTTTTAAAAATAAACCTCATTTTTTAGAATAGTTTTAGATTTACAGGAAAATTGCAAAGACAGTACATACAATTATCATATACCCTAAAGCCAGATTCTCATATTATTAAAGTCTTACATTAGTATGGTATATTTGCTAACAAGTAATAAATAAATTTGCTAGATTATTTTTAAACTCAAGTCCATAATTTACTCCAGTTTTCTTAGTTTTTACCTGATGTCCCTTTTCTCTTTCTCAGTCCCATTCAGAAAGGCACATCACATCTAGCCATTTTGTCTGCCTGGGCTCCTTGTGGCTGTGTCATTTTCTCAGACTTTCCTTGTTTTTAATGACCCATTTTGAGGAACACTGGTCAGATATTTTTCAGGATGCCTCTTTAATGGAATTTATTTGATGCTTTCCTTGGTACTAGAATACGGTTACAGGTTTTAGAGAGGAAGATCACAAAGGCAAGGTGCCATTTTCCATCTATCATCAACAGTACATGGTATCAGCGTGGCCTGATGCTGTTGATGTTGACCTGGGTCACCCGGCTGAGAGGCAGCATTGTCAGATTTCTCTACTACGAAGTTGTACTTTTTCTCCCTCTCCATACTGTTCTCCTGCAAAATAAGCCACTATTAGCAGTCGAAATCTAAAGAGTTGGGAGTTATTCTCTATTTCCTTGAGGGTGAAGCATCCACATAAACATAAATTACATAGATTTATTCTGCATAGGAGATTTGTATCTTCTACCTCATTTTATTCATTCATTTATACCAGTTTGGATATTTATTTTATACTTTGGTTATAATCCAGTAGGACTTTATTTTGTTGCTCAAATTACTCTAGATTTGACCATTGCCCCGGTGTCCCTTTGACATCCCCCATGCATATAAAAATTGTTTGAGCACTTCCTTACTTTCTAGAACCACAAGATTCTGCAAGCTCATCCTGCATATTTTCTGTCCCACTCCTCGAATGAGCCAGTTCCTCAAGGGGGAAAGAAGATATATGGGAACTCTCTTTACCTGGGGTTTACTTTTTCTATAAATGTAAGACTGTTCTAAGAAATAAAGTCTATTAATTTTTTTAAATGTACTTCAGAAAAAAGAAGAAATTCAGGAGAACACAAGAAAATATGGGAATTATGGAAGAAAAAATACCAGTAAAGCTTATTATTAATAAATAAGCCATAACAAAAAGAGAAAAAATACATCCGAAACAATCCAGACCAGAAATTCTTGAGGATAAATGTAGTGGGTATAAAAAAATGGGATGGGAAGGTCGGAGAAAGGGCTTAATGTAAGGAGACCTCAGAGAGCTGAGAATATGCTAGCATATTTGTCTTAGGAACATTATAAAATTGTATTTATATATAAAAATGGTAAGGGATAGTAATACAAGTATTTTCTTAATAAAGCTGAAGTAAATAAAGAAGAATAAAATTTGAGAGTTTAACTCTCGAATCAGAAGAGAAATTTATGTGTCTAATGAAAGGAAGGAAAGAAAGGAAGGGAGTGTGAGGAAAGAATAAAGGAAAGGAAAGGTGAAGGGATTGAAAGCAGAAGTGAGAAGGAAAGGTGGGAGGGAGAAGGGGGACCAAAGCAAGGCAGGGAAGGATTGAGAAAATGGGGTAGCATCCTATAGATGGTGCAAATTATGGGAAAGAGAGTGGTGGGACTCAGCACCAGGACTGGAAACTGAGGGGCCGTGCATCCTCACAAATTCTTATGGATTCCCTGAAGTTCATTACTGAGGGTCGGTGGAGTCATCTTAGAACTTCTTTGGTTAGTTTTGCGAATGTTTTTTGTAGCACATAGACAATTAATTATATGTGAGCCATGTCTATAAAAATGGTTAAATTGGTCAAGAATGAATGAAAATGAGAGGTTTGTGGGAGAGAAATATTGGAGAAATAATTTTATACTTTTCAAAATGATAATTGCTGAAGACAATCATCTTCAGAATCTAGTGTAACTGTTAGTTTCAATATTGCTATCAAGTAATGTTATTGAACGATTCTCAGTAGGTATCAAAAGCAATTTTATACATCAAGACTTTTTATTTAATTTATCTTAAAATATTTCAGAGGCAATTGGTGTGATACTTCAGACGTGTGACTGACAGTAAAACTTCTCTACAGTAATTTAAATGCCTCCTCAAAGTGGATGAACAAAAACAAAATGTTCAGTGAGATGAGTGTTAAATTATTATGTAGTCGAAAAATGAGCTGAGCCATTTCTTTGGCTGCTCTTATGTAATTCCATAAGTTAACACCATTTTTATTTTACTCTTTATATTTGTCTTTAAATTTTTCAGTACAATGTAGGTCCCTAATGGGAGCCTACAAAGTTTTCATTTGCATTTTCATCCATCAGAAACTTTCTTCTTCTAGTTACTTTGCTTAGCATATTAAAATTCTCTAACTTTGTCACTGTCTATTCAATTCATTTCTTTAGCCTAGATGTTTGTCCTTTTATATTTTAGAAGCATGCACAAAGAAATAAAGTAGGGAGTTTTGAGGCAATTATTCAGGTAAGTATCTAGAATATAATGACTCTGTATACTTGGGAAAGAAAATGTTTGGGAGTTTTATGTTAATTGTTTCACTTGGTTAGTTGTACATTTCATAGTTCTCAGATATTCACTGGCTTCCTAATTTGATTTTGGTTGCATGGAAATACACTATGTTCCTTTTGAATAATGACTTGACTGTGTGTTAGTGAATTGGGCAGTATTTTTTAGAGTGCCCACCTGTCAATGTGCTCTGATCACAAAAAAGTAAGAACCTCTGAATTGTGCAAAAATAGAAGACATTCATTTGCCATTATTTGCATGACATAACATTTCATTTTTGGCAAAAATGCGGTATTATCTTTAATTGCCTGGCATAAAGGCGATTATTGTTTAGGTCTTGTGACTCTAGAAAAGATATAACTAAAGCATATATGTTAGGGAGAATTTCTAGAAAAGGCCCCCTGAGTATCACATGGCTAATATCCAGAATCTCATCATGCCCATGGTTGTCATGTTAAGGGACACAGTTGACTTCAAAAAGGGAGATGATCCCAGTGGACCTAATGTAATCATGTTGGTTATAAACAGCACAGAACTTTCTGGAGCTAGAAGCAGAAGAGGCAAGAAGAAAGGAGAGTAGGAGAGATTCAAACTCATATGTGGAATCTAGTGAACAAACTGAACTAACAAGCAAAAGAGAGGCAGACTCAGAGAGAGATGAATGACAGCTAAGAGCGGGAAGGCAGAGGGTGGAAGGATTGAGCAAAAAGGAGAAAGGACTCATGGACATGGACAAGAGTGTCGTGATTGTGGGGGTAGGGGGAAGGGTATAAGGAGACTAAATGGTAATGGAAAAAATACAGTAAAAAAAAAAAAAGTGTGGGAAGGATTTGACCTGCTCTTACTGGTTTGAAGATGGAAGGGTGTCCTGAGAAGGAACATGCATAGCCATAGGTCGCTAAGAGTGTCCACAGCTGACAACCAGCAAAGGAAATGACCTCAGACCTAGAGCAGTGAGTCACTGCATTCTGTCAGCAACCTAAGTGAACTTTGAAGTGGGTTCCTCCCCTGAGCCTCCAGAGAAGAGGCCAAACACTCAGCACCTTGATTTTGGCCCAGCTGAGCCCGTCAGGACTTTTGACCTACAGAACTGTGAGATAATGCATGGGTGTTGTTTCAAGCCCCTGAGCTCTTGGTGGTTTGTAATGTAGCAATAAAAAGTGAATATGGCCTTCAAAACAGGAAGCCCTTGGTAGTGTGAGATACCAAAGAGCATCCCGTTCCAGAAGTTAGTGTTGCAGAGTGCCAGGCCGCTTTTCCTCCCGTCTCGCTGACATGACTTCTGGTTTGGTTTTAACAAGTACGCTTCCTCAGACATCACAGGAAGGATTATATGCCTCTCCCATTTAAAGTTTCAGTTAAGGTATAGAGCATAATGTTTTTTATTCACAAGGGGGTCCTGCAAATCTAACCATGAGCTAAGGTAATACAGGTAGCAGGATGCAAAGCTGGCATTGGAAGCCGAGGTGAGGGATTACCCACCTAGCAGCCTTTCTGCTCAGGCCACCGTGCCTCTGACTTTCAAGTTTTCATTGACCAAGCAAATAATCCAAATGCTAAAGAAATACAATTATTTTATCACCTAGCTAATTCTGCTCAGAATCCTCTTTAAATATTTACTGAAGGCAGGGACATGTCCCCAAAATAATATTATGATAAAAGTCTCTCTAATAACATCATCAAATACCAGAACAAGCTTGCTTGTAAGAGATAAGTAATTGAAGTCCAGGCAAAATAAGCAGCTTGTTCAAGGTCACTCTCTGCAATTCTGAATACTGGGTCCCGAAGAGGTGCAGTTGGTTCAAATTTCCTCCACCAGTTCATAGCAGAGTCAGAACTACAATATGAATTCCTTCATTTCCAATACCATTTTACACGGAGCTGTGCCGACATGTCAGTTCTTTGGGGCTTGCCCCAGATTAGTTTGAGAAATAAAATACATTCACAGCCCCTGAGTTTTTACTGTGCTGCTGGCCAGGATCTCCATGAGTTGGACCCAGGCTGTGATAGTCTCTGGGGCTATCAGTTTTGAAGGGCCATTCTAACATCAATCTGCCCCCTAGACTTGTGATAAAATTGGCTGGAAGGCAAACCCATGATGCTCTATACCTGAAGTACGGTAATGTATACCCATAATGACTCACCTCCATCCTGAGATGTACAACTAGACTGTGATTTAGTTCCCCACTCAATGCCCACCCTAACTCCCAAACCCCTCAGAGATTCAGAAAAGTTTCTCTGAATCTAAAACACAGGCTGCATCGTGAAGCCTAAACAAAGCTCAGGGAGTAAAATGCCTCACTTGAATTAGAGTGGTTGCGGCCGGTGTACGAGTATTTCTGTTACTATTTTCTCCATCCATTTGGCAGGTCGTAAAGCCTGTGTCTGTTGCTTGGGCCCCTTGAACCATTAAGATGTATTATATTCCTTTGGCAAATAGGCTGCTTAGCAAAGATGAATGTCAGGTTGCTTGTGTTCTTTCACACATTTATTCGAGGATGCTTCCCAGGGTGTAGAAAGCCTGACTTCTTTTTTAGGTTAGTTTAAACTCAGATGTTTGCCCCACCACAGCTGAGAGCCATGGAGGGCCAGGCACCGGGGAGTTGTTACGCATGCACTCATGTAACTGCGCCTTTCACACCTGCTCAGGAGTTTCAGACGAGTTTGATTATAAGAGAAACAAAATAAAATGTTTCTTCATCTGCGCTGCTAGGAAAAAAATAGCTTTGCTGGAAAAGTTGTTGATTTATTGTAGGCTTTGATCTGCCTCGTTTTAGTTCCCAGAGTCTTTCAAGTATTTTCTGACTCAGAATATAGTCCTTTCTATTTATATAGTGAATATACAGGGTAAGGAAAAAGTAGATTTACAGTTGTTCATATGGAAAATAATGTAATAATTAATAAGTAATAATACAAGAATAAACTTTGTTTCATATACTCATAACTGTAAAGAGACTCTTGCCCCACCCTGTGCATACTGCATATTATATGTACATATGTCTTTCATATTTAGGCTATTTATTTATATAAACAGTGACTATATATAGTATGTATTATACATACTTGTATGTGTACATATACACATATATACATATAATTCTGTATTTAGGTAATTAAAGAAAAGATTGCAGTGTTTTAAAAATGTTTCAGTGTTTTCAATGGAATTCTATGCAGCAGAAAGAAAGAAGGAGCTCCTACCCTTTGTGACAGCGTGGATGCAACTGGAAAGCGTTATGCCAAGCTCAATAAGCCAGGTAGTGAAAGAGAAATACCATATGATCTCACCTTTAACAGGAACCTAATCAACAAAACAAACAAACAAGCAAAATATAAGCAAAGACACTGAAATTGAGGACAGGATGACAGTGACCAGAGGGGAGAGGGGAGGGAATTTCAGGGGAAAAGGGTGAAGGGTTTGCAGGAACAATTATAAAGGACACATGGACAATAATGGAGGGGGTTGGAAACAGGAGGGAAGTGGGGAGGGCTGGGGTGTTGGACTGAGGTGGGGGGAAAGGCAGAAAACTGTACTTGAACAACAATAAAAAAATAAAATAAAATAAAAAATATCAAGTAGAACAAAGAAAATGGAAAATATATATATTTTAATATAAAAAATAAAAGAAGTTGCAGTGTTTTAAAAAAGATTGAAATGTTTCAATGACTCCTAATATGTAAGTGACACTTTTATTTGAGAACACATGGACCAGAATGTGCCAGGTTCATCATTTGTATGATACTAATTAGCCTCAGGACAAAAGGGAGGAAAGAACTCTGTCAGCTTCCTGAGGAGTTGTATGAGCCTGGAGAAATGCCTTTTCTCTTTCTGGGACTCAAAGAGCCAGGAAAATCTGTGAAGTTGAATAGCACCTGCTCTTCCTGTGTCCTGGTTCTTTCCATCACTGTCACTGTGTCAACCAAGCCTGGGGGGAAATGTGCTCACCACCCATCTCTCCTCCCTCCCTCTTCCCCAATTATATTCAAATATGCAGAAGGCCACAGGCAGAAATTTTTCTAAGAAGCACTCTCTTCAGCACACAGTTCAAAATTAGATGGACCTGTGGATGGCTTCCAGATCTAACTATGGTGACCTTTGTCTTGCTGGGTAATTTCTCAGAGCTTCCTCTGATTCTCATGGAAAAGCAAGATGATAAATATAGTCTCCTTCTTAAGAGTCTTAGGAAATTCATTGTGGACAATATGACTGTATAAGATCTGAGTAGATGTCAAGAACTTAGTAGGGACCTCAATAAGTCCCACCTCTCCTTGCTTCCCTCACTCCCTCCTCTCCAATAGTTCATCTTCCCCTGTTCTTGCAGTGAATGAAACTTTCCATAATTTATCAACCTGAAGGTATATTTTATTCCCAGTTGTATACACGATGGTTAACTTTACCTTTATTACTTCATTTAAGAATCAGCCAATCATACCCTGGCTGGTGTGGCTCAGTGGATTGAGCGCGGGCTGTGAACCAGGCATCGCAGGTTCGATTCCCAGTCAGGGCACATGCCTAGGTTGCAGGCCATGCAACTGCACACTGATGTTTCTCTATCTCTCTCTCCCTCCCTTCCTTCTCTAAAAATAAAAATAAATAAATAAAAAATCTTAAAAAAAAAGAATCAGCCAATCAAAATGTTTGATTATCTGTATCAAACATTGTTGTCGATGCCAGGGACACAGCAGTGAATGAAATAGGCCACTACTCTACTGGAACTAAAGTTCTAGTTGGGGAAGAAAGACAGTGGGGATATAAATAATGTGCTATATTAGAAGGTCACAGGCACTAATGAGAAAAATACGGTAGGAAAGAGTTTTGAGGGACATCAAAAAAATTTGTATAATGGTCCAGGTATGATTTATTGAGAAAGTGGTATTTGAGCAAAATGCTTAAGCAGGTAAAGTAGCAAGGCATACAGATTCACATAAAAGAATGTTCCATGCAGAGTCAGTAGTCATTGCCAAAGGTGGATGCATAGCAGATATATTTGAAGAACTTCCAGGAGGCCAATGTGGGCAGAGCTAAGTGTGGGGAAGAAACAAGAGGTGGAGGGATGGGAGGTTTGCTAGTGTGGGTAGGTCCTTGAAATCCAATGAAAAATGAGGGAGCCTATTGGCAGGGTTATAGAAGAGTAGACATGGTTTGGCTTAATGTTTCAGTGGGTCCCCCTGTTGGCCATGTTGAGAAAAGAATGTTGGGAACAGGAGCAGGGTGGACACAGCAAGGCCAGTCCAGGAGGGTATTGCAGTAATTCAGAAAAGAGGTGGTGGTGGTTTAGCCCAATGTGGTAGCAGTGAAGATGATGTGAAGAGGCAGATTACAGACAGTTTTAAGGTAGAACCATAAGATTTGAGCCAAAAAGAGGAGTCCGGGGTGACTTGAAGGTTTTTGGCCATGAATGAGATGGGAAAGACTTTTAAAAAACTGCACCATTAATTAAACTTACTCATTATCAGTGTATAAAAAACACTGCAACAAACCCGGTTGATAAGACTGTATGCTGCTGCTAACTTTGTCAAGTCTGAGAACTGAGATCTTACTGCAATAGTGGCACTCACGTGGTCCTGCCATTAATACCTAACAGGGTCTAGCAGGGGTGTCCAACTTTTTGGCGTTTCTGCACCACATTAGAAGAGTTGTCTTGGGCCACACATTAAATACAGTGTGACATGTAATAAAAAATCTTATAATGTTTTAAGTAAATTTTCAATTTTGTGTTGGGCCGCATTCTCAGCCGTCGTGGACTGCATGTGGCTCTCAGGCCAGAGGTTGGACACCCCAGGAGAATAACTGCTCTCCTTGGAATTTTTGGAGAATGGCTGTTTCAGTATAATATGGTAAGTTCCGAAATAAATGAAACTGCTTCACACTGGGCATCCTAAATTAAACCTTAATGACTGTGACTAGTGGGATAGTTCTGGTCACGTGTTGGTTCTCTTTCCAGGTTTCTGGGGGAATAGCTCTAATATGATTCACAGTCCCCTCCTATCATGTTCTGTGAACCAGGATGTCCGGCTCTTATTTTAGACTTTTCATAGTAGATCTTAGCCATTGTTTATAGGTTTGCTCAAATGCCTAATTCTTTTTCAGCTGATTCATGCTGAAGTTTATTTTTCTTAATGCCCAGGACGCTCTAGCAATGCCGGAAGCCTGACGACTGGTTACGGAAAGGGGCTGTGTCGGGCTCCCGCTCACTCCCTCACTCTCCGCCTCCCTCCACCATCCTTCCATTTCTCTCCCCCACCTTGTCTTCCTGGGCTTCCTTTATCTGCTGTGTGTAATGACTAGAATCAACATGTTCTTTGCATTCATGATAGAGAGGGTTGTAAAACCTCTCTCTGGAGGGCCATCACCTGCTGCTTGCAGTCTGAGCTGAAACCAGATTCCCTCATTGATCAGAACCGTGACATTTCCCGGTACCTCCATTAAACAAGCTTCTTCCAACAATAGCTTGAGAGTTATTCTTAATTACTGTGTGCTCCACATCAGGTAGGTTAAATATATTGGTGCCATTATAGAAAGGGAAGCACATCACAATTAGGGTAAAGCAAATTGTCATCATAGAGGTCGACATGTAGTATCTGGAAAGAAGACAAAGTAGTTTGTGTGTATTATAGCATACACTGAATAAACTGTTAGGTGATCTTCAGTCTGGTGATGCTGGCATGAGATGGGATGAGATTTATGATATATCCCCTTTCTCACTTTATTCTCCCCATCCCCTTTCCATTACTTTTTTTTATATCTAGAAATGGGGTGGTAAAGTAAAACATAGTATATTGTTCTTGTTTTCTTTCAAGTTAACTTCAGGTGGAGCACATACTTGTTACGTTGATTTTTAAATGTATCCTCACATCATGTCATAAAGAAGAATGGTGATTTTTTATCTTTAGTGTGCTTCTTTACTGTTTAAAATGTCAACCAGTCAAATTACAATAGGTTATTATTTTGTTTTCCTAGTTTCAGTGACTTGGATCTCCCTGTATTACCCATCATTATATGCTATTCAGTTGATTTGTTTTATTTGAAAATTATATATTCTAACACTGACATATTTTTTTCTACCTTAAGAGTATTTGGTATTATTTTTGGAAAGTTATAATTGCCTTTGTAAGAGGAAATAAAAGTGGTGTTTTATTTTTCAAGACTTACTGTATCAAACCTGATATCCTGTAATGATGGATATTGTTTAAAACTAGAAGCTGAACATTCAATTTTGTCAAAAGAAACCTCCCTTATTCGATTAGACTTTTAGGTGCTTGCTTGAAAAACAACATCGGATAAGTAATAGGGAAGCAGTCTTCAAAATCATTGGTTGACTAAATCATGATAATAACATACCAAAGTGCAATGGATGGTGGAAAACAATGAGCAGATTACTCACGGCAGTTATTTTGTGGTGGCAAATCTCTATAGCTCCTACCCTGCAACATTAATAGGGTAGTTTGAAAAAAGCGAATGTATGTTTGTATCTCCTGTGTAACCCATGAACTTGCTTTTACTTTGTGTAGTATGGTATTTTTAGGTATTTTTCAAAATCAGACCATACATGTTTAACTATTTGTGTTATTTTCTTGTGACGATAGCTAATTTCACAAGGCCAAGCTTTTAGAGCATCCTCCAGGTCTCAGGTTCCACTTCCATGTTCACGTTCATCTCAAAGCCAGCAGTGATAGGCTTTCCACAGTCCATGACCAACACGTCAACCTCCAGCTTACTTGGTAAGGTTAGGCATTCATGAAAACACAAGAATGATTAAAACTACAAACCCAAAAGTCCTTTTATTAGACACTCCTCTTTAGTCTGTTCTTTTCTAAAGCTTCATCCTGTCACTTTTGCAACTATTATTATTTTGCGTAAGAAAAGTGTACCTGGTTCTAAAAATCACTTGTTGTCCAAATTGCCTCTCCACACCACAGAATGTTGTCTGTGGACCATTTTCCTGAGTGTGTGCATGTATGGGGGTGGGGGGCAGTGTCAGAGAGAAAGAGAGAAAGAGGATAAAATTTATTTTGCATTTTTGTAAACCTGTGACTTTCTCCCATCTGAGCTGAAGTATCCATCATGGAGAAAGCTGATTATGGATTGTTACTAGAGAAATGGAAAGAAATGAGACACAGCTTTTAATGTTCCTAAGGGGAATTTTCAGGGAACGGCTAGACAGTTAGGAATGAAAGCCAGACTGTCAACAAAGGAAAGGCTTTATTAAATTCATTATCAAGAGGCCTGGTGGACAGACTGGATCCTAGAGTTTTACATAAGGGAGGACCTGCTTAGACGGAAAAGGAAAGGAGAGTAAGTTCATCCCTTCTGATCTGAGGAACGTGAGAAGCAGAGAGGAAGATAGAGGCAGACAGTCTTCCTTCTCCAGACTCTGCCGGCTGCTGCTTCACTGCAGGAAAATGTTCCTCTTGTTTTCTTTCTATCTTTCTGAGTTATGTTGAGTTTATCAGTCAGTTTTAATCTGAACTTGCATTACGTCTGAAATATAAGAGTTTCATTAGAAATAAGTTTCACTGATAACAACTCTACAGTTCCGCAGTTTGCACTGCAGTACTGTTTGCAAAGGCGTGGTCGGCGGGGGGAGAGCCTAAAACGAAACATGCAGCCTTCTCTACTCTCTAAAAAAAACCCAATCCGAAGTCTGAACATAAGATGAGCACAATATCCAGATGCTCACTGATGGACAGGCTGTTTGGAGAGGTAGCTTGTTTCAGGTATAAACCACTCAAAGTCTGTAGATAGATATAACAGATGCATACCTTTTGAGCAACTTCACGGTTCTGCCTGGTGAAAATAATGTAGTCCTTTAAAAATAGATAATAGTCATTAAACTAGTTTAAGGAAGACATTCACAAGATCATTATCAAACTATTTTAAGCAATACAGATCAAATTGTACTTCAACAAATTCCAAGGAATTACCCCAAATGTGGTATTGTACTAAAAACCAAGCAAACATATGCCGCACAATTAATTTTGTTTTGTCTTTTGTTCCTACTCTCTTAGGATAATGACAGGAATTTTTAAAAGAAATTCTCTTCCTCTCTACTACCAAATAATGTAATTCCTGTTTTTTTCTTTTTATTCCCAATTTAACTTTTAAAAATGTTGCATGTAACAGCCCAATTAAAGACCTAATTCTAAGAATAGCAAACGTGGTAACTTCAGGGAAGTGATTGGGAAGTGGTGGTGGATAGCTGTACTTGTCTTAACCATAAAATGGTCACAATCAAAGGCTATTTGTTGTGTGAACACGGCCTGGACAACGAACAGTCTGTGCAGTGACTTCCGCAGGCGAGTCACCAGGACAGTTATGTGACGATTTGTTATTTTATATTTCTCTCCACAATGCCCACGAGAAATGACATCAAAAAGTACAAACACCTATTTTTAAGATTTCCAATTCTAAGAAACACTTTAATTTAGAAGGCGTAAAAACATCAGAGTAGAGGGAGAATGTGGGTGTGGTTCATATGTGCGCTAGCTTCCAAGCTCTGCATGGAAAAGCCTAGCCAGGTCCTTCATTTTGGAGATGAAATTCTGAAAAAAAAAATGCAAAAGCTTCACCTGTGTTGTGTGTCCATATTTGTGTGTAATGGCAATTCAGAAGAATAGTTAGAAATACATTAAGACAACATCCTGCTATATTCTATATTTCATATGCTTATATAAATTCTCTTAAGTACAGTTAAAGGTTTTCAACAAAAATTCTTCTCTTCTTCCCTTGTATGCTTCCTTCCTCTAGTTCTGTCTAATGACTAATTCTGACTAATTCCTTTAGATATAGAAGAACAGAAAGAAAAACATTTGTTTGGTCGGAGGATTAGCTGAACTTTCATTTCCCAAGTTTTCAACTGAAAGGTAGATTACTTTGCCTCATCTGTTTAAAACTTTTTCTTTTTGAATTGATATGTTGTTTATTTTGAGTAAAGTTCACAAATATTAGGCAATCCTGAAAAGTTTGGGTTATACTTTGTCATATACATGCATTAAACATGCCTTCTTCCATTCAGTGGTTTGCCTATCACCTTCCTGATGCCTTTTAATGAGCAGGAGTTTTTAATTTTGACAGAATACAATGTACTATTTTCTCATTATGAGTAGTTCTTTCTGTGCTCTGTCTGTTCATTACAAGTTTGCCTACTCCCAAATCCTAAAGACATTTTCCTCCTTTTCTTCTGGAAACTTTGTCTTTAGCTCCATATTTATATGTCTGATCCACCTGGAATTTCTTTTATATTATAATGTGAAATAGGGGCCTAAGATTTTTCCACCCTCCACATAGATAGCCAATTATTCCAGCATCGTCTGTTGAAACAACTCTGTTTTCTTCTATAGAATTAGCCATTACTAAGTCATAAACTACATATCTGTAAGTCTATTTCTGTACTGTATTGTATTCCTGCAGTCTATTTTCATGTCTTTACTTGTTATTGAACTCCTGTAACTTTCTGTTATGTGTTCAAGATTACCTTGGCCCTTCTAGATCATTTCCATTTTTATATAGATTTTTAGAATCATCTTGTCGATCCCCTGCCCACTCTCCAAGAAACCTGGAATTTTCACTGGTATTCCGTAAACCTACGGATGAGTCTTTGGAATGTGCAATGATATCTGCCTTTATTGGGCTCATTTTTCTCACTAATATTTTCTAATTTGGGGGGTAAATATCTGACACATTTTTCATTAGATTTAGTATTCCTAGATTATTGATATTTTTCATGCTATGCTAAATGATTTTATATTTTATTCTAATTTTTATAGCTATTACCTGAAATTCAGTTAATCAGTATATATAGACCTAGCCTGCAATATTACTAAGTTCACTTACTCATTATCGGTTTTCTGTATTTTCTATTAATATAATCATGGTATGTGTAAATAATGACAGTTTTGTTTCCCTTTTTTCTAACATTTATATGCTTTTTTTCATTCCTTGCTTTATTGCAATGGCTAAGATTCCAGTATAATATTGTAATAAATTTGCTGTAATAAACAAAGTATAATGAAAATTGACATTTTCAGAAAAAGTATCAATTAAAAAACTAACCAAGCATACAAGCATACACTATAACATGTAACCTGCTATGATCTATAGCTTTAAGATGTAACAAGAAACTCAAAAGCCTTCAGAATCTCCAAAAAAATGTAGGTATTAATCCCTATATATTATTATACCAAATTCTTGTTATCTCGCCACATGGACTACAGAATTTACTCTAAATTAAATAAATAAAACACAAATCCCTGCTCATAGGTATCATTTTTATTAACTAAACAATACAGAAGGAATAATGTTAACTTTTTTTGGTCTTGACTTTTTATCCTTTCTTCTCCTTTTTTTTCTTGCTTATCCATAAATTAGTCCAGTCACCTGTTTTCCTAGTTAGCAATGGCAATTTGAAGGATGTTGGGATTAGGAATGGTTGGAGGTGTTCTATTATTATAGACTTAGATCTGAGCACTTTTATTGTAAGTAAAAACCTAATGCTCATTTGTCATCATTGCTACATCAGGCCTTAAATAACGCCTTTATAAATGTTACTTTTAGTCACATACACTAAAGGGTATTTAATCTCATGGATGCTATTCATGGGCTTGAAGTCTTCTACGAAGAAGGCAAAGTTGTCCCTATAAATTTTAAACGTGGAAATCAAGTAGAGAGGTGTTTTTACTTACGTCAGTGTTTAAATTGGAAGTAGACACATGAATGTCCTCTGAAGCATCTAACTCTTAATCTAATTCATTTGAAAGCATTTATTAATCAATATCCTGAGTACACAGACAGCACTGCTTTCACACAGCCTGTCAGTCGAGTTAAACAGGACCTTTATTTCATAGGTGCCATGCTTAAAAATCAGATCCTTTATTTACCCAGAGATGCATATGCAAATACATTGGTAATGCTGAATTTTGACATTTAAATGTAAATCTCGTATCAGAGAGCTCTATTAGGTAGTCTAAAATATACTGAAGTTACGAGATGTGAAATTTATTCTAAAAAACTAATGCAATGTACTGACATCTGGGAGAGGGAACTCTTCAGAGTAAGTAGGACAGCATTTGTTTATCTCACTTTTATTGGCACATTATTTGACATTTGATATAGCATGTACAACCAATGAGATTTGTATAACGTCATTACATGTTTCACTGTGTCTGATGCAATCATTTCATAAAACAAGTGAGTCCACAATATCTCAATATTTGAACATTTTGTTTTAATCCACCTAGCCATTGAATTGCAGAGTCTATGCTAAACATTATCACTATAAGGCAATGACAAGGACAATTAACAAACTGACAGTTTAATGTGCATGGGAGCATCACTTTCCAAATTTGTTTCCGTATAGCCTTATGCGTTATCATATCACATTTCTGCCTTATACCTTTTACAGTACCAATACAGGGGCATATGCATGTATTCATGGGCATATTATCAATGTTGAAAGTTCATTTATAGGCATGTATACCAAATGATTTGGATACTCAACTAGGCTACATGTCAAGAACTTACATTTGGAACATTTTAACAGATTTTGGCTGTGTAATGAAATTTGACACCTACTATCTCACTATTTCCCTTCAAATTCTTTTTGAACCACAATGCTCTGTTTTCCTGGCCAGGCAGTTAAAGAAATGGCTAAGGGAAACAATGCAGGGATATTATAAAGCATAGAGTTTCCTAGTGTTTCCTTAAAATAGCAAAAGTGCAAATTGCTCAAAATCAGTACGAAACTTGATTTATAGTGCAAAGAAAAACCCTGGAATTTGTAGGAAAGGAAGCAAGCAAATTTGGTAACAGCTGCAAGTGAGTATGATGGACTGACTGCGCTGCCTTTGGCTGGCAGTTCATCCGTTCTGTGTGCAGCTGCCAGGCAGAGTGGCACCAGCCCTCCTCCAGAAACTGGTCTTGGCACTCTCGTGACTAAGGCACACTCACTGGTGACTAGCAGCTGGGGGAGCAAATCAGGAGCAGCTCCAGCCCTTCCAGATTCTCAGGGGAAAGGCTGAAGAGAGGGGAAGCCGTGCCAGCACTCAGGCGGACTGGTGCTGAGTTTCCAAAGACACCTGGAGAGAATGCTTTGAACTGGAGAGGCAAACGCTGAGACTTCCCTGGAAGAAAGAAGAGGCTTCTTGAAGCTGGATTCTCAGGCTTCCTTTTAACTGGGGTCAGATCAGAAACTCTGCCTGAGAATACAGCAACAGATTAATCTTCCCCTTTTTCTAGAAGAGCACGAGCTGTGACCTCACGGCCACCAGTGACTGCACATTAACCTGAACCCCTCATCGGATTGAAATATCGCTGGGTGTGCTTGGATCTCAAGACATGCAAGGAACTGCCTGCAGGAGGCAGAACAGAGCCTTTCTCATCATTTTGCTGCCAAGACGGTGTGCGGGATGCCACCTCCCACTGATGGGCCTTTCAGGTTGTGTTTGGGGCTGATGGCTCTACTTCACTGCTAGGTTCAAACTGTGACCTCTGAGCACACATGTCAGGTAGTTGCTGCTGCATTCTGTGTTCCTGGCGCATTCTGTAATTTCATCCCCGTTGAAAACTTGCATTGCGTGAACTTCTTAAATAGGGAGAGCTATAGCCACACGCTTTTTCTTCCCCCAAGCTGTAAGATCCTTGCTGCTATATTAAAGTGAGTGGATGGAGCGCTCCAAAGTGAACCTTCAAAAGAGTTCATGAAAACACAGGAAAATGAGCCCAAATCTTGTAACTATGTATCTAAATTTTGAGTGGTGAAGGAGGATAGAAAACACGGAGCTTGCAAAGGGGAGGGAAGGGTAGAGGGATGAAACGAGGTTAGAGTTCTGCAGTGTTCCGAGGCGCCCTGGCAGGAAGTTATCGTGAGTGGAACTAATGCTACACAGTACCCTTTTTATTTCAGAAGAGGATTGGGAAGTGCCATGGGAGGTGGTGGAAATTTATTAAATTAACATTACCTCAAGCTTGATTTTCCATCTTCATGAAGAACCACAGTTAATTGGCATCTCTTAGACTCCTGCAGGCCCCAGGAGGTGGGAGCCAACAATTTAGGACTGTGGAAAAAAAATAAGAGAGAGAACTGAAAATCTAGATGCAGAGTCACAAAATCATTAAGAAATAAAATGTTCTTTAATATGCATATTATCTCCTACAAAGCAAAACACATTTTGCAGCATCTCACTGAAACCATGAATGAAAACGAGCCATAAATGTACAGAAAATAAAGAACAGTAAACAAATTAAGATCATGTAGTGCTTTAGACTTGTTTAAAAAGTATTTGAGAATTGTTTGACCTGGGTTGTATAAAAACCAGATATGTCTGTGTGGCTATGTATGTCTGTATAAATACATAGGAGGTTTCTAGAGAAAAGAGTACACAATTAACAGTAATTCCTTCTGGAGGATGGGAATGGATGTTGGAAAGGAAAGCAGGAGATCTGTTCCTTCTAATTTTATATTTCTCTGGTGAGCTTGAAGGAGCATTTTTCTTTATAATGTTAAAATTACTGAAATATACATAGATTGAAATAATAATCCATATTCTTCTCTAAATTAACCGTGTTTACCATCTTGGCATATTTTTGTATACTTTCCATTTCTTTTAGAAAACTATGTTGTTCACTAAAAAATCTTCAAAATGCATTTAACTAGTAAAATAATGCTGCAAATCAAACCGCACAGAAGTCTTGCAATTAACATTAGATACATAAAATTCTGTGGTACACATAAATTTCTACGTGTATCCAGGGGCACAAGGATGGAAAGATGGGTGGGTTTACGGATAGATGGATGGATAGATAGATACATAGATGAAGATAGACAAATGGAGGTAGGTGTAAAAGATAAGCCTCCTTTGTTACACTAAGCTCATAGCATAGTTAATACTTTAATTTAATGGAAGAAAAAAACCCTAAAGTTTTACTTCTAGAGGGAACTGTGGACCTCAAATAAATGTTTTACTTTAACTTCAATACGTATCTTTTCCTAAAAGATCCATCTAAGCTTCAAACAATATTAACTTGAAAACACACTGAAGCAGGTTCATTTTTCTTTAACTTTACCTTTTTAACCTACAAAGCTCAAGTGACTCTTATAATGAAAGTAAAGATATTGCCACAATCATATTTCCTTTCATTGCAATTCTTCACTCCTCTTGGTTTCTATTAGTTGAATTATTAGGTTTTATATTTACCAAGTTTAGAACATTCACATTCTCTTCGACATCCGTATTTTTCATTTGTCTACTATCAGCAGTAAACTCAGTTGATTCAGTGCCCTGGACTGCTCAGTCCTTTGGCTACTCTCCATTTCTGAGTTTTTAATTGAATTTATTTCTTGGCTGAATTTTGTGCTCAAGTAGTTTATCGGTTATTTTTAAATAACTTACAAAACTCAACACCACTAAAACAAACAATCCAATTAAAAAATGGGCAAAGGACTGTGACTAAGGAGAGACTGGAATCAGGGGCCCCCTCCCCTAGCTCGTTCCTCAGTTCTTGCCTTGCTCACAGGAGGCAAAATCAAGCGAGAAACAACATGCATAGTGGAAATGAGATAGTGAGTTTGTTTATGAAACATGTTCAAGCATGAAGCTGCAAGCAGGCACCAGGCTAGTCTGAATGCCCCACGTAGAGAGGAAAGAAAGTTGTTAGTAAGTTTGGTCTGTACACTTAAGCCAAAGCTATAAGTGGGCACTCAGCTCATCTGAGTGTGCCAGCTATTAGGGTTCAAGGGTTATATACCTTAGTTCGTTTCTAACTTCTCCTCCTTCTCCCACATCTAAACCTTGGGAATAATGTACAGCTACAATGACTTTCTTTCTCGGCTAGTAGAGGCTCTTGGTCTTAGTGAAATTGCTACAGAAGTTCCCTTTCCCCGTACACAGGGTTCCAAGAACTCCCTTTCTCCTGTGCTATCTTTGCTTGTATGTTCAGAATGCCCAGCAATCTTATCAGACTGGGCTCAGGACTGCTGAATCAACAGGTGAGACGTGTCTCCCTCTTTCTCCCTGCCTTCGATTACCAACTATCCTCCCTAACATGACCTGAACAGACACTTGTCCAAAGAGGACATACGGATGCCCAATAGACATATGAAAAGATGCTCAATGTCACTAACCATCAGAGAAATGCAAATTAAAACCACAATGAGATACCACCTCTACTTGTTGCTTTTAGATTTGCATCACACTCCAGGTTCACACGACGCCCTTCCTTTACTTTTGGCTCCATTTAATTTGTGGAAAGCATTCCATTTTCTTCATGTGAAGGAGGGACACATGGTAGGAGACAAGTCTGAAGTAAGACAAAAACGAATGTCCCTGCCATACAGATGATTGGCTTTCTAGTGCTGGGATACTTAAAAGTGCTTTATCCTTAAAACATGACGGCCTAACTTGGTTGGATCTGAAGTTGAATGTTTGGTACCTGCTTTTCCAAAACCATGCTGTTTCCGTCTAAAGATTTGGTTAACTTTTTTTCCCCCAAGAAACTTAATTGGATTATGATTTTGAACAGAAAGTTTTATTTGTTAATTTCTATTTCAGGAATATTTATTAGTTTCATTTAGAGTTGTCTAAAGTATATATGTATTAATATATGGCATACAAATAAGGTAAAACTGTCAATAGTATAAATCTTACAGCATTTTGTTTGCAAAACTACACACGAAAGTCACAACAAACAATATTATACTACAGATTATAGAGTGCAGATGACTTGCTGCTTTTTTGTACCATATACTTTATTTTTAAATATTTTATTGTTTATGCTTTTGCAATTGTCGCAAATTTTCCCCCTTTGTCCCTCTCCACTCCCTGCTCCCACAGTCCATCCCCATACCACTGTCCATGTCCATGGGCCTTTCATGTATGTTTTTTGACTCCTCCCTTCACCTTCTTTCAGTTGGTCCACCCTCCTCTCTTACAGCTGTCAGTCTGTTCATGTTTCTGTGCCTCTGTTTCTATTTTGCTCTTTAGTTTACTTTATTCATTAGATTCCTCTTATGAGTGAGATTTTATGGTATTTGTCTTTCACCAACTGGCGACTGGCTTATTTCACGTTGTGCAATAGTCTCCAGTTCTATCCATGCTGTCACAAAAGGTAGGTGACAGCCTATTCCTTCTTTTTTACTGCTGCATAGTATTCCATTGTGTAAATGTATCACCATTTTTTTTATCCACTCATCTACTGATGGGCACTTAAGACAGTTTCCATATGTTGGCTATTGTAAATAGTGTTACTATGAACATAGGGGTGCATAAATTCTTTTGAATTGGTGTTTTGGGATTCTTTGGGTATATCACCAGCAGTGGAATCACTGGGTGAAAAGGCAGTTCCATTTTTAGTATTTTGAGGAAATCTCATACTGTTCTCCACAGTGGCTGCACCAGTCTGCATTCCCACCAACAGTGCACTAGGGTTCCATTTTTTCCACATCCTCACCAGCACTTGTTCTTTGGTGATTAGATTTATACTGCTGACAGTTTTACTTTATGTGTATACAATATATTATGCACATATTTGGGACTGCATTTCTAGAAATTTACTGTAGTAGGTTATCTTAGCAAAACACCTGTTACCAAAAAAGTAAAATACTTGAAAGTTATTTCTTAATTGTATAGAATCTGACAGCATCTTTGATAAAATATCCCTTAGTAAAAGTACCAGTTAGTCAGGTTTATGGAGTATATAGAAGAAAAGCTGATTATGGTTATCTCTTTAAGGACCTTTATTGTACAGAACATTGTCTTGATATTCACTGATTGATTGTAAATTACCTTGACCTTTGTCCTGACTGAAGGAGCCCTGTAGTGTAACCCCAAGTGCCTCTGCCTAGGACTTTTCAGCTTCTCCCATAGGTGGTTTGACAGGCATTACATTTTGTAGTTGAAATATGTTACTTTCACTCGAGGGAGAAACGCCGTGTATATGTATTAACTTTCTTTAATCTCCTTATCTTTCCTCATCTTCCTTTATTGTAATTATCTTATGCCATTCCTCTACATCAGTGATTTAATTTCACTTGCATCTATTTTTCTAATTTATTTATTAATTTCATAAGCTGTTTTATTTTGTTCTTTTTCCCTCACTTGGGTCAGCTGTCTCCTTTATCACCTCATTTAGTTATTCTATCATTTCAACTTTGAATTCTTGTTTTAGTGAACTCATGATCTCCTTTTAAATTCTATTTGAAAAAAAGAGTTTGAGTATAGCTGTCATATACAAGATGCCTGTTAAATTTGTGTTTCAGATTAGCAATGATTATCCTGGTTTGGTCTAAATATGTCTCATGCAGTATGTAGGACATTTTAATACTAACAGGTATTTGTTATTTATATAAAATTCAATTTTAACCTTGTGTACCATATTTATTTATTTTTAGAGAGAGGAGAAAGAGAGGGAGAGAAATAGCAATGTGTGGTTGCCTCCCATGTGCCCCCTACTGTGGACCTGGCCTGCAACCCAGGCATGTGCCCTGACAGGGAATCAAACCAGCAACCCTTTGGTTCACAGGCCAGCACTCATTACACTGAGCTACACCATCCAGGGCTGTGTACCATATTTTTTATATCCTTATGTGCTTAACCTGTGGGGGGCGTTGTACATCATTTTCTTCTCTCCTTCCTTCCCTGTCTTCCTTTCCACTCTGGCAGGTTTGCAGAGTTACCACGGGCACCTCTGTTTTTCATGCTCCATCTCACGTGCCCCTGTCTAGCTGTTGTATTAGCTGTGGTATACAGTGGGTGACCTTAATGAACTATCATTGGTAATTTGTTTCTTCTAAACAGTCAACTCTTTGCTATTTCTGTGTGTCTAATTCATTAATTTTCACTAAAAGTTTTAAGAACATGGCTGTCATGGTTGGGAAGGAAATCTGTACAGGCGACCTGTATTTTGTTCCTACGGTTTAGCCCAACTCTTGGCTCATGTGACTGCTCTCTTCTTACGAGCAAACACAGAGGGATCAGTACTCTGCATCTCAGAATTTATATATATATATAGTGATTCAAGAGAAAAATTATGTACATTTTGGAAATAATGTTCTGATTGTAAGGAAGAACAGAATGTGCTGTTAAAATGGTAAGACAGGAATTTCAAAGAAGCAAGTGATGGCATCATCTCTACCATTTAGTATTGGATTTTGGATTCAGTTTCCTCACCTGCACAACAAGAAATCTGTCTACCTATTTTATAAGACTGCTTCAGGGTTTTGCATCCTTTTAAATTTATTTGCAATTAGCATTCAGGTCAATTTTTAGTGGTGTGCTGGATGACCAAATGTTAAATGGCTGAGTGTTAAAGCAATATTGGATTGGTGACATTGCATTTGGGGATAAGAACAATAGCTAAATTTTTATTTTAAGATTAATAACTATAGTTTTTAAGAACTATAGATGTGTTAAAGTTTTTAAGATCTGTTAAAAGTTTTTAAGATCTGTTAAAGTTTTTAAAGTTTGGAATTCTATTGCAAAAAACAGTATGATGTCAAACCTATAAGTTACTAGATTCCTCCTTCAGTAGAAAAGGAATACAGTATATTTTTAATATTAAATAGATGCTTACTTTCAGCTGGCATTCAATAATATCACTAGCCCTTTTATTTATGCCTAAATACCATGAGAAAAATAGTTTCCTGGTAAATATGCTTTATTGTAACAGATAGAACTCTGTATGAGGATTCATCATTTGTAGGAATATCATGCCAACTCCTGAAAATGATATCAATTTTTAACAGGAGTCATTTTAGTAAAGTTTGTTTAAAACTTTTCTTCTGTAGACACAATACTTAAGGAAGTGTCTTCTAAGTCATTTTATCAAGGTCTGTTGTTTTCAAATTTAACTATAGGAATACTCTTTGGGATTACTAGAGAGGGAGGGTGGGGGGAGGTAGAAGAGGGTAAAGGGGGATAAATGGTGATGGAAGGAGACTTGATTTTAGGTGGTGAGCACACAATACAATATTCAGAAGATGTATTACAGAGTTGTACACTTGAAGCCTACATAACTTTATTAACCATTGTCACACCAACAAATTAAATAAAACAATAAAATGAAATATTAAGAAATAAAAGAAGTGACAATAAATGTTTTGAAGTAAATCACTTTTTTCTAAGATATTTCTCTTTACAATTTTCTTACACTTTATTATGTCTGGATCAAAGATGATTTAGATGTTATGCATTATTTTAATTTTTCCTACTAATGAGATTTTGAGTTGTAAAGTCAACATTCTAGCATTATTAATTTATTCTCACAGACGTGAAGAATTCCTAAGCAGGAGTTTTTCTTGAAAGTCTCTCGAGCTAAATGGTATTAAATATGTAATAATTGAATTCAGTTCTCTAGGGTAATTAAAATTATGAATGTTAGTTTTTAAAAGAATTCCACACATTTTAAAATTGTTATGTACTTTAATAATATGTATTATTCAGCTTTATGTTATTATTTGGAAATTTTATAAATATTGGTTCTAGGGATAAATCACTTTTTAAAGTTATCTGCATAACACACTCTCATTATGTTCACATTAACTGTTAATCCTTTTCCTACTTATTTATATTGAAAGTTTTAAATAATGGGTTTGCATACAAATTTATCAGCTTTCATCACCATCATCAATTATTTTGCACTTTCCTGTTTGAATAATAAATACATATCTATATTTTAACTTCTTGGTAAGTTTCAACGTGTAGTAACCATAAGATTTTCTCTCAGTAGACATGTAACATTACGTGTGAAAGTGAGGGCTCTCAGAAAGTGCCAGTGGACCCCAGTGGCAGCCGTGTTTGCACTGCTGAAGTCGTGCTGCCGACTGGACAGTGTGGTGACCTCTGTAATGATGCAACTGTTCACATGCCAGTTTGGGAATGTCAGAACGTCATTCGTCACAGCAGTCCCCATTTCCCTTGGGGGATATGTCCCAGAACCCTGGTGGATGCCTGAAACCATGAATAGTACCAGACTCTATTTAGACTATGTTTATTCTATATATACATACCTATGATTACGTTTAATCTATAAATTAGACACAGTAAGAGATTAACAATGACAAATAATAAAGCAGAATAATTATAACAGTATACCATAATAAAAGTCACGTGAATGTGGTCTCTCTGTCTCTCAGGATATCTCATTGTACTGTTCATACAGCATGGACACACTGGACGAGGGGTTGATTCACGTCCCGGGGGGACGGAGCTGGGCTGCATGAGACTTTATCATGCTACGCAGAATAGTGTGCAATTTAAACTCAGGGATCGTTTATTTCTGGAATTTTTCCTTTCATATTTTCGGACTGCAGTTGACTGTGGTAACCGACACCGCAGACAGTGAAACCATGGCTACGAAGGGACTTCTGCCCTGTAGAGTTTGGCTCTTCTGCTGTCCGTAGACTGAGAAGGAACCTGACAACGGAGAGCAGATTTTGGCCACGTCGATGCTCATGTGCTGACCTGGTGCTGCCCTGGCTTCTGAAGTGAATTATCTTACCTTTTAGCAACTCCTCCAGCTTTTCAGCTCTATCCCCTTCCTCAGCCTCTTTCACATAAACCAGTCATTTATTACTGAGGATGAGTTTTA